>JAWWMK010004785.1:0-30420 GCA_035047105.1 Galeopsomyia nigrocyanea
TTTGTCTCGGCAAACTGGAGGTGGGATTTTCGCAAACTACTCGTTGGATATGGGATCTTTTTCCACTGACCCGACGAAATGGTTAAAATTCGAAATTTAAAAATTTCCTTTATTGACCGACAAAAATGTTTCAATTTACAATTCCAACCATCACACTTATATTGACAGGAATACGAGCATTAAATAAAAGTACATTCATATTTTAAAATTATAACCGATATTTCAATCTGAACATCCAATACAAAGCAATTCACAAAATTACGTTCACTTTCCTCTTTAGCAAAGTAGCTAAACTAGCCATTGTGTATCTCTAAATTTGATTTACAATCTCCGCGTATACTCAAGCCCTCGTGATTATTCTAATCTCCTTACATAAACACGCAAAAAAGACCGGATAAGATCCTTTAAGTAACATCGTTTTCAATTACTCAAGTCACGTCGACGCGAACGGAACTAATTTTACGCTATTAAAACCCATTGAAAAAAAAAAATAAAACACTCGCAATTGTTTTTACCTAGACGATGATGATGACGCTCGTAAATCTGCCCCGTATAAAAGCTTTTTCCAGTTCATCAATTTTCACTTTCTGCCGCGCGCATTGTTTTATATACATTCCGAGAAGCTTCATACGAATAAATAAAAAAAAAAGCAGCGAGAAGCTTATATATACGAGGGCTAAAAGAGTTTAATTAATGATGCCGACTATTGTCGCGCTCGCCGCGCATGAAAGCAAAAGTAACGATGGAATTATGAAACTGCACTCGGCTGCTCCGGAGCTGTGATTAATTTTAATATACGCGCCCGAGAATTGCTGCCGCCGCTTGCTGTGCTTTTTCATTCGGTGGCTATTAATCATTTGCATATTTCGTTTTGTAAGATTGCGATATAGTTTCTCGCGTGCGCCAAGGGAGAGCAGGAGAGAGAAAGATTCTATGATAATGGAGCTCATTTATTTTTCTGCATTCTATTGTCACAGTTCTAGCTTCAGCGAACAATGTCAAGTGTCGACTATTGTGTGTTTCAGATGTTTTATTTATGAAAATTCTTTTTCTTGTCTTTTTTTTTTAAGTCATTTTGCAAATATTCCAAAAATTCATTCTTAAGGTAACCTTGGAAAGAATGTTTCTCTGTAATCTTGTTAGTCGAAAGGTGTGTAGTAAAGATAAAGAAAATCAGTCAATTGAAGCTTTAAGGTTTTAACGCTCAATAAAGTTTAGGAGGACGCAGTACAAACAAACTCACTTCTTCTTTTCTTCTTTTTTTTTAAGTATTCATAAACCTCAGAGCAGCGAGTTATCAATCACTTTTAAAGAGCGACTCGTTAAACGGCCCCTTCTATACTTTTTTTTTCCTCTCTGCCTTTTATTGCAGGGCTTGCAGAAGTTTTGTGGAGCGGCATATAATATTGCAGAAAGCATGATGAAGCAGTTTTGATTTTTGATATGTTAACGGACGTTATTGTGAGTTATATGTATTGGAGGATTGATCGTTCTTTAAATTTTTGTGTGAAATGTTATATGATTCTCATTGAGTTTAAAATCTTCACTAAAATTGAATAACTGTATATATGAGCATATTTATAAGTGACAACCGGTGACAACCAGAGTCGAGTTCAATACTCTCATTCGTTATATATTTATATTCAGCATTCATAAATGTACAAAAGCAATCTTGCCATGATGGTTTATTTATTACTGACATATGCTGCATTTACTATAGTTATAAGTAAAATCTACCTATAGTCATCGGTAGCAGTTACAAATAAACCTTTACATTTAAATTACAGCTTATTATACGTTAAAAAAAACAAAGTGTAAAATCTGAAAAAACGTAAATTTTTGTACATCAGATTAATATTGACAGCAGATTAACTCAATCGATAATCTAAAGATTGCAAATTCATCAAGTCGATTAACTTATCTTATAAAATATAGACACTCAACATCGCTATAATACATATCCAAGTATACAATCAACAATTTGAATCAAAGCAGATGTTAATCAACATACTCGCGATTCAACGGATAACATTATAAACCGTTATCGAGTTTCTTACACACGTATATGACCTACCTGCTATGTATACGTATAACACGCGGCAAGAAAGTAAATTTCAATTAGGTCGTGCACAAGAGTGAAATCCTAATTTCACGCGACAAATCTCCATATACCCAACCAAAAAAAAAAAAAAAGAAGGTTCGTTAATACGAAAAAAAAAACGGCAAGAAATCTAGAATCGCCGCCGAAAAAAAAACTAAGAAACAACAAAGTCATTGTGTGTATCATCGCTCGGTCTCGCGAGAAAGCGCGGGAATAAACGAAAAAAAAAAAAAAAAAGAAAGAAACACCAAGGAGGCAACATTAGGCGCCTATAGAAATTCTAATGGGCTGTAACTAGGCATGGATATTCGGTCCAATTAGAGTGAAAGGGAAGAAACGGAAGGCGCGCGCGTGAACGCGCGAAGGATGATGATGTAGTTGTGGTGCTGTTGTCGGCTGTATATACACACATTGAATGGGATGCGTGAGGTAACGGCGCACGTATATATTATACGCGAGTTTATCAAATTTTTCGACGTTTTGTTTTGTAACCTTCTTCTTCTTCGTTTTTTTTTTCTTTTTGATCGATTGCCAAGTTGGTTTTGCTCTTGAAAATGAAGAAAAAAAAGATTTTCGTATTCATCCTACACCATCTAAACGAATATAATTGTTTCGGGTTTCTATATACTTATTTGGCATGAGACACGATTATTTTTTTTTTCGCTCCACGAAGTTAGAAATTTCGTAACAGTATACGTACGCACGAAAGATACACATTAGAGCTCGTTGACGAATTAGCGTAATAAATCACACATACACTAACGCAATAGCCAACGAAAAATACTAACGAAACTCGATTAAATACACATACAGTCGGAATCGATTAAGAACAACAAAAATTACAAACGAAAAAAAAAGAAAAAGAAAAACACATACGAATATATAAAGTCTATGATTAACCGCGTTTTATCGCAAAACGATATCGAAAAAAAGCTTTAATACGGTTACGCGAGTTATCTCAGCGCACATGCGCACGCGGGTAATTGCAAATTTTATATAGATAAGACTACAGCATACATGCAACGAGCAACTATACTCTCTTATGAAATTTCAGCGTGAGCGCCCGAATATGTATATATATAAATTCGCTAGGTTTATTATTTCCGCGTGTATAAATCAATAAACAATTCGAACACATTTATATACCTATCGTTTTTCCGAAATAATGAAGTCGTTTTATATATATACGTTTTCGCAATTTGCAAAGGGTGGTAATAGAAAGGCAAAATACAAAATGGCTTGGTAATAAAGACAATAACGAGAGAGAGAGAGAGAGGGCCTCGTACACACACATATATACATTATAAAGGAGGAGGTATATAGGAGATAATTAGAAAAGCCAAGAAAAGAGAGAGAGAGAGAAAGAGAGACGGGCGCGCGCGATAACGCGCGATTTGTGCAATCGCCTCTCGGCGGCGGCGGAGAGACTTTCACTTCTAATAAAATGCGCGAAGGCTTTTTGGCCCCGAGTGTACTGAATGTATATATATATATATGTATATAAGAGAGCGCCGCAGGATGTGCACTTGTATGCACGTGTATCTCTGTACGCCTTCTCGCGTAGGAGGATTCTCTCTCTCTCTCTTCTTTTGTGCGATCCGACCATCAACGGTGCTATTACTCGTGTTTTAAAACCCTGTCGCGCGCTTGCATCTTTCTACAGGGGTTTTTTTTTTGCAGTTGGCTTGTATGTGTGTGCAACGACATTCCTATGATGTTAGGGATTTTTTTTTGTTGGTTTGCGAGGAGGGAATCCTTTGTTTTAAGATGAATTATTCAGTCTCTTGGTTGAGTGCTAAGTTGGTCGCGAAGGAGGTTGTTCGAGATGTTGTTTTAATAATGAAGTATATGCTGGCTTGTTTCTTTACTTATTTATTTATAATAGCTATGAAATAAAGTTTATATCACATATAAATCGAAAGCTTCATTATGGATTGATAGCACTGTCGTTAGATTTTTATTTTTTTATATTTTATGTGTGTGTGAATATTTTAATTCATTATATGTAATATACATAGATGGCTCAAACGATCTCCACGAAAAATTCTTTACTTTCACCTTCAATTGTACATTGTACTTAATTGATATTGAATTCAATCATTGCATAAATGTTTTTTTCGGACATTGGCATTGTGCGAAATGGTAATGAAGATTTTCAGAATCTTAAAATAATCTTCAAAACATGTTTGAAGTTTGACGAACAAAAATATTCAACAAAAAAAAATCTAAAATTCAATCAACAGCGCGAACAAACACTTAAAATCATAACGATTATAATTCAACAATCATGAATTTTAACTAAACTACGCTTATCCAACGCTATAGAATAAATTTTCCAAAAATGTTTTAACCTACATAAAAAGAGAAATTTGACGTATTACGATCCATCAACTAACAGCAGCACGCGTTTTATTAAATTCCATACAACGTCAGCAAAGCAACGCGATTGCGTAAAATATAATTTATATGATAATCGTTTCGAGTGAAAATCTCTCTCCCCCTCTCTCTCTCTCTCAGTCAGAGAGCGAGAGAGAGAGAAAAAAAAGAAGGCGAAAGTGCAAGACGTAGACAGCGGTATAATTGATCCATAACTCGCGCGTAAGTATCTGCCACGCGATGTATATAAAGAACAATTTAAATTCAAACTCGAAATTAATAGTCAGCGGCAACACGTTTATATTATACATACGCTATATTGCGCCAGACACAATGAAAACGAGAACCTACATATATATACACACAAACACCTCCGGAAGTGTTTTTCTGTTCTCGCCGGCATCGAAGTCACTTGGTGATTTGAATGCTCGCACTAAGAGGATATATTCGGGTCAGTATTACATCTCTCTCTTTCTTTTCATTTGTATTTATTGAAGAGCTCTTCATGACTAGGCTACATTTTCCATGCTCATTGTCGGATTACAAATGCATGCATTTTTTTTTTCTTCAATGATCATCAATGGGATCGTCTTTTCGATTTGTTCTTTGTGCGCGCGTGGATGATGCTTTGGAAAATTTCTTTTTTCTTTCGAAAGCTCGACTCTGTTGGGATAGAGAGATTCGATTAGTCGTCGAGAGGATGATGCTCTATTCAAATTTTATTAATCAAGTGTCGGCAATTAGTGAATACACTAAACTGTCACTTTCTTTTTTTTCTCAAGTTTCATCAATCTTCTCGAGTTTCTATATGTGAAAAAAACTGTTTAATTCTATTGGACAGGGGATTTTTCAAAGTAAAAAAATTTTATTGGTGTTGTAAATCAAACGTTCTCACTTAGCTGATTTACGAGCTCTCGATTCTGTATACACACGCAACGCGATTTCAATTCTCAAATTCAATTTTTATCCACCTACGTCCCGATATCTAATCCGATTTCACAAATTCTTGTTCTATATAGCTTTAAGACGAATGCTTTGTGTAATCTGAACTGATTTTTTTTCAAGTCTCAATCTAATGTTTAAGCTGCTAGAATAGCATTTATTCATATTGACTTTTCAGATAAGTTTTCAGTCGTAGGTTGTGGAAAGATTAACAGAACTGCTAGTATAAAACAAAATTTATAAGTTGCTTGATTTGTTTGGCAAGTCAAATATTTGTAGATACTTTAATCAAGACCCGATGGATTTCATTTCAAATCTCGTTATGGATTTATCGAATGCTTGGCAATTTATCATTGACTTTAAATGATGGAATCACTAAATTCTATGATGAATTAATAATTCATAAGCCACCTAGTAGTAAATTATGACAGCAATATTTTTGGTCGTACTTTGCACTAATATAAAATGAAACAGAATTTTTATTCACGAAAATTACAATGTTACATTTTTCAATGAGTCAAAAATATTATTTCCACCCAAATTTTCATTTCAAAATCAATTATTAATTTAAAGCTGTTACGTATTTCAAATAAATTTGCCTTCGAGCAATAAATACCAAACGCTCGCATCAACATCCAAAGAATGCAAAAATCAATTTTCAAATCCCGCACAGGTGGACCTAACATTGCCTCATAACGAAAGGTCAAGCCAAAAAAAAAAAAAGAGGATCTCTCCTAATCTCCAATAAATCAAAGCGCCACACATACATATAATACGCGATCAGCCGTTAACGAGAAAAAAAAGTCATTCACAAGTATAATTAACCGTTGCAGCGCAACGGAACGCTCAAACACATTTTCGGTATAAACACTTCTACCCCAGCATGCGCCTCGAATCCTGCAGGCTGAACGATCGTTAACACACACACACACACACACACACACACATACACACTTGTATGCATTATTCATTTTTATGCCGTGATAATCATCGCTATGCGCCTTCGTTTTTTTTTTCAGTGTCCTCGATCTGTCGGCTCTTCCTTTAGCCCGTATTTTTTATGTGTCGCGTCGAGTGTGTTTTTCAATTTAATATAATAAGCTACTTAATTTATTTTTTTGGTAATAAAGATCAATCTCGAAAAAAAAGGGTTAATCGTTGAAACATCTGCGAACGCGAAAAATTTACGAATCAATTCATAAATCTCCGTTATACATATATACATATATAGAAGAGTTCGCAACCGACCGTCGCCACAATAGTCTCGTAAAATAATTCGTTTGCTGTCGGAAGAGGAGCCCGAAAAAAAAAAAGAAGAAGGAGGAGGAGGGAACGGTCGTAACTGTAAAGTCTCGTGAAGATAAATTGCAGCCGCAATTAACACTTGTAAAACGATTATACGACAGATGCACCTTATTTTATATTTCCAAGTAGGTCAAACGTTATTCGAGTAGTATAGGTAGCAGCATTTTTTTTTTTTGATGTTACATCCATCCGATAAAATACAACATGTATAACTTCTAGTTTCGATACTAAAAATCTATAAAAAAAAAAACTTTCTCCGATGTAAACAAAAGCTTCGAATTAACAGCGCAATTTGTCAATCGATCGTACGACTGCAAAAAAAAAAAGAAGATAACATCGGCTTTCTTGCTTATCTTTTTCTCGCAAACACTCTAACCGGCGATGTATAATGTTTTATGGGCATTTTCTTTTATATACACGCCTATCGGACGTTTTATCTTAAATTCAATGGGTTGTCGCTGTCGCGGCAGATTCGAGATTAACCTCTTTTATTCGTCGTTCGTTAAATCTATCAATCAATCAATTTTCTTTTCTTCATGAAATTCATTATAAAATAATTCATTTAAAAAAAAAATCGAATCCCGCTCTTTATCGTCACACAAAAGTCACCGTAAAAAATCATCCGCCTCGTAAAGTGCAACGAGTCATCATGGTTGGTGTGCCGCAGCACACTTCCACTCAATAACGTTTAATAGCCCGTTCGCTCTCTCGCGCGTGTATAGCGACAAAGACGAATCGTCAGCCGTTAAAAATCAATCAGACACCATCGCACTTGTGTAGGCGCATCGATCGTTATAATTCTTTTTTTTTTTTTTCTAAACGAAGAAATATAAATAAATTTCAGCGAAGAGAATTAATTTTTTTTCGCAATTATTATTAACGGTTTTATTTTATCTCTCACAGCTCAACGTTGTTACGGAAGAAAGAGTGAGAGAGAATGTTATGTCACGCCTGCTCGCTTATTTCGGCCGCCTCTCGGTGGCGCGAGCGCGAGCGCAAGGAAATTGTCTTTCGGGCTGATTAATTTTACGGAATGTATATTGTTGTTGGTGTGCGCTGCGCTGTACCAACGTGAAATAACCTGCCATTATTCCAATTCGCGTTTTCGCAACTACGTCGTATTTTGTTTCATTCGATCGAGTTTTTTTTTTTTTAAATCAGTCGTATTTTACGCAACGATATAGATTTAATTTCGTAATAAATCAAAAGAAAGAAAAAAAGCTTCCCCCAAAAAAAAAATCGAAAGAGAATAATCGACAGCTCTATTCCGAATTATATGCTGTGCGGATCTATATTGGAATCCCGTGTGGATGAGACGCTACCTTCCGCGGTGTGTTGCTGCAGCGGCGGCGGCGTCTTGAGAGCATGACCGCCTTTCGCGCTTTGCTGCCGTATGATACATGGCCACGGGGATATGTACTCCCACAACTCTTGTCTCTCTCTCTCTCTCGCTCTCTCGGGGCCTTGTCTTGGAGAAAGAGCGTTTGTTGCGCTATAATGTGTGTGTGTGTGCGTGTCCGTGTGTGTGTACGCGATATTGCGTGGCAACTACGATTTATACGATGCTTCCAAGGATTTAAGCTTTATTTTAGAGATAGTTCTTTTTTTTTTCTTCTTACTCGTTGCTTTTGCTTTGGAGATTGTTGTTGTGGGAAAATAGTACGCGAGGTTTCGATTATATGCTTTTTTTTTGGATTTTAAGAAAATGTTTGATTGAGATTTATAGAAGTTTAAATTTATATTTTGTAAGGCTGAATCCGATGATAAGATATGCGAATGAGCATAATTGGATTACTTTTTATCATAATTTTATCACTGAAAAATTCATGAGTATTTGTATTCTTACTAAAAAATTTCATCCTATTGTCTTTGTCTCTAATGTCAGCATCTACTATGGCGATGCAAGTAAGTAATATAAGTTACACTGTAATCGATGATCGTCCCACTTTCGAATAAACAATTCGGTACATCAAAGTTGCAAAAATAAAGATTGTAACAATAATCAAAGTTCTGCCGAGTAAACAAAAACAGCAACATTAATTAATTTCGCATCATATTCATCAATCAAATTTATCAAAAACTGCCGTAATTCATCCTCATATCCAACCAAATTAATCTACACTCTCAAAAATCAAATCCATCAACATAGAATAAAACCAAAAAAATTCACGCAATTGAAATCAGCCGCAGTCACCACGCTCGTATAACGGCAGAACAAAGCATAAATACATCGTCGAAGAGTGAGTGAGAGAGGTGCACATATAAGCGATCTGTCAAAGGGTATAAATGTACTGCAATAGCTATACACTCGCGCGTGGCTCTTCTAAATGCTAATTCCACGCGTGAGAGAGTCGCACTTCTCTTTCTCTCTCTCTCTCTTCTAGAGTGCATCATCTCGTTAGACGATTTATGAGAGTTGTCTATAAGGTACGATGGCGATATCGGCAAACGGAAATCGTTATGGTATATATATATACATCGACCGTATGTACTGTAATGACTCGACGATTATTATTATTATTAATATTATTGATTTCGCTGTGTGTTTATATTTATATGTGTGGGTGGGTACGATATTACAATCATTGGATTCTAAAAATAACGAGACACCTGCGTATACAAAAAAAAATGTCGAGCTAAAAAAAAAGGGTTATAAGAGGCGCGTGGCGCCTTGATTTACGCGACGACGACGACGACGAGTGCATTGTGCATTGTAAAGTCTCTCTCTCGCTCGCTTTCTCTTTCTCTTTCGTGTGGCTTGCCTTCTTTTCACAGTGTTTTTTTTTTACTACTACTCTGGGTTTAGAGTGCAAGGAGTGATGATTTTTTTGACGGTTTTTATAGGTTGATAAGTACACCTAGATTTTTTTTTTTAAATTTAAGTCGATTTTGAAAAACCATAAATATTAAGACTGATCGTCGACATAAAATTTAAAAAAAATCATCCTTCGCTATATAACACACGGATAATAAGACAAAGAGATTTACCTCTCCGAACTTTACAATCCTATTTTCCCTTATATATACCCTCGACTTGCAAGCACTCGCGCACTAAAATACATTTTAAGCTCCCTCGCTTTTTCCACGTATATTACCAGCACACATACACACACACACGTCTCCTCTTCTCCAGGATGGTTTTATATTTACCAAACGAAAAATTTTCACCATCTCCATAAATCCTACCGTCCATGTTATACCTTAACGTTGAGCCACGCCTGCGACGATTTTCCGAGTTCACGGCTGTAAATCCTCTCAACTCGCAACCAACACACACAGCGTTAAAACAGCCGAGCTTATGGGATGCGGAAACTTTGTCTCTCCCCCTTATGTTATAGCACATACCGATAAACACTCGCGTGTGCCATACGCGAGAGGGAAGTTTGCTTGTTGTGTATTTATATCTCGAAGCGCGTTATTCGTTTGCTGCTTTATCACCTTCTCTCTCTCTGCTCCACGAAGCTCCGGAAGACTTCTCTCTCTCTCGGCTCGTTAGGGCTATATGGTGAAGATACTTGAGAAATTGACCATGGGGGAAGTGCTTAAATTTTATCATCGTCGACGACGATTTGTCCGCGGTGTGGGTAAACGTTTTTGCCATTAGCCATTTTACGCGGATAATTGTGTGTATTAAATGTGATTATACTATGTGCGGATTGATTGTTATTGGAAGGGTGGAATGTGGATTTTTTTTTTTTTGTTGTTACACGACTCGATTGCGTCGATACATCTCTTACTCTCTCTCGCTTGCAATTTGCTCGTCATTGCTGTGTGTATGAAAGTCAATTTCGTTATATTCGGCGATGACATCCTATTATTTTCGAATTCAAAGCTGATTCACGTTTTGCAACTCTTTCAACGAATTCGTATCAATTTATTGCGTTATATTCGATTGTTATATGCGTGTCATCTTCGCGGGTAAATTTATTATGTAGGTCAGGTCGTTGTTATTTTAGATGAAAGTATCCAGATGATAGAGTTATTATATTTATCGTGTATTGGTTGAGAATACTATTGTATTTTCTTCGTTGGATTGATTTAATTAATGTAATGAATAGTTCAACGGAATGCATACCTAAAAGACACTTAAGTGTTCAGATTATTTTTTAACACACTTTTTTTCAACCAGAGAATAATTGCATTTGCAGTCTTAACTAAAAATTCATTCTAGTGTCTTTGTCTTTAGTGGCAGCATCTACTGGCGATGCAAATAAGTAATAATATGTAAATACCTTACACTGTAATCAACGACTATCTCACTATTTGAACGAGAATTCAGTTTTGACTGAGTTAACGAAATTTGTATCGCTAATTAATTACTCCATATTTTTTCTTTCCATACACATCAACGTAACATAAAAAGTATTATTCCAACAAATTCCATTTTATATTCATTTAATTTGCACGTTGAAGAAAAAGAAGATAACATCAATACGCACGTAATAATATTTTTTCTATAATACCACGGCTTTCCAAAGCACATTGTCGCAAGAATAAAGAGAGAGAGAGAGAGAGAGAGAGCCATACGCACTCTCATAGCAAGCATTAGTCATACACTTCCGTTTGACCGGAAGCTTATGCGACTGCATAGAAAATCCATCAATGTCCTCGATATCCAAAAGAAGATATATTCAACTCACGACGCTTCTACACGAAAGAAGGTTTCGGTGACGTTATACCCTCGATTCACAATGCGTCGCGTCGCGTCACGTATCGTCTGGTGAATATCGACGAGTGAGAGAAAGAGGTGGAATAATAATGTCGAACTATAAATTTCGTACACAGCCTTTCTCTTCTTTTATTTTTTGGGGTGGTACACCAGCACTTGTCGCGATGAGTCGATCAGGTTAAATTGAAAAGAGACAAAAAAAAACAACATTTTTCCAATTAAGAAAATTTCGTCACGACAGCGAAAGAGGCGAGGTATATATACCTTCCAAGGATCTATATACGTATATTGTTTATGGGTAAAAGTCGCGTGAATGATTCAATGCGCGCCGTTACGTGTACGATACTATATACGATGGATAATAGCCTAATTTCATTTTCTCAATTTTATCAAAAGTCACGAAGTAAAGCTTCTTCTTCTTCAGTCTTCTTCTTAAGTGCACCGACCAATGATGTAATTTAATTACCTACCGAAAAAAAAAAAAACTCTATATAATGCATCAGAAACGGTATTTCCCTCCTCTTTTTTTTTATTTTAATCACACTTATTACACGTCATTAAAGGGCGCATCATTGAATTATAGAAGAGTGTTTTTTTTTTCTTTCGAGCTACTGCACGATGAGGCGATGATGTAGCTTATATAACGGGTTGTATCCCTAATCGAGTGTGTGACCCCTTATAGTAACGGTATATGCACGTGAGATAGATACGAGAGCGCTATATAAATGTGCACACAAGAGGAGGGGGGACCTACCTGTGATATGCAACCGAATTAGAGCTACTTTGTACTGTTACCGCGGTGCGTATACGTTTGTTGGCTTCTATATGTATACGTGATGGACTCTCGTGAATGAGATTTGAGTTTTTTTTTTTTTTTTTTGGAGAGAGAATGCTACTTAATATTTTGGTGAGGTGGGAATGAGAGATGTGAGTGTGAAGTTATAAGTTGTTTGTAAATCAGTTTGTTGTTAATACGTGATTGATTGATTAAAACGATTATCGACATTATTTCAAAAAATGCTATTAAAGAAAAAGAAAAAGAAATATTTTGCTGTGTATAAGTTATCACTGCGTCTGATTGTGTAAAGATTTCTACTTCGATTACAATAATTTAATTATTCTTTATTGGTTAAACGAGAAAGGTAAATGTGACTTTGAAACTACAACTTGTTTGTAAATCAAAAGTCAGTGATTGATTGAAAAAAAAAACTATTATCGACTCCCATTAAACAAACAAAAAAGACATCAGTTATCACTATACGCGTTCGATTCTGCAAAGATGTTCCTATTTTAAACTACAACAATTTCGAAACATTCGAGGCTATATAATACGAAGTGGTCCCAAAAGTAACGAGTTGCATGCGTTAATAGCCGTTTAACGCTATTACTTCACAGTCATTTCGACGGAATACTAATTAGTCAGCTGATGCCATTTTTCCCCGCCGTTGTAAATGGCATTGTTGCGATATCGATTTAATGCAACTGAAATTTATGAAGTAACGAAGAAAGCTTTTGACTTTTTGAAACGCGATCTAATTAACCTTCACTGAACCCACGAAAATTTTTCTTTTTTTGCATAATCCATTCTCTTTCGTGTGTACAACCCAAATATTTCGAAAAATTCTCACGACCCCAGTAACAAACAAACAAACGAACGAACGAAAAAAAAAATGAAAGATATAACCCATGGGAAAAAAAATCAACACTGTCAATTACGCGCTAACGATCAATTTTTTCCTCTCTCTCTCTCTCTTTTCTGTGCGGGTGAACACGCGGATAATTGTCGGATGATTGATAGGCTTTGTGTCGAGATATTGTGTCACTGCCAAATACGAGTACAGCAGCAGATATCGACCTGAATTTCGTGCGCGCAACATTACAACACTGCACTGCGAAGATAATGAATCAGATGCGGATCGAATATATATAGGCTAAACGTTTTTGGATTTATCGAGTGTGTTGTCAAAAAGTTTTTTTTTTTTTCCTCTTTACGATGGGTTAGCCGGGTATATAAATCGATTGTCTTTCGTGTATTAGCTCACGATCGTGTTCGGTATGTCATTGCCGATTTTTTTTTTAAAGAAACGTGACGTGAGATCGGTAATCCTGTAAATTACAGATCGATGCTTCGCTGTTGTGTTAAACTATACTGGGATAATAAAAATAATAATGATTGCCTTTCAAACTCGCGTTCTGTTAACATTCTTCGCGAAAAATCGTTTTATATACGTTTCATTAGGCTACACACACACACACACACAGTCGACGAGAGAGGAATGTATCTATTACGCGTGAGAAAAGTTCAAGCTTCACAATTCACTTTCAATTCGTCTCTCAAATAAGGAGAACAATGTCACTGCGAAAATGCGAAGAGAATAAAAAAAAAACGATTTTTTTTTGTATTCTTCTAAATCCTCAATTACACACAGCTGATAGACAATTCATTATACAAACGCGATTGTGTATGTGTGTATCATTTGAATTTATTATCCAGCATTAGTTCGACAAATTCATTAAGATAATAACTATACAAAGTATTCTTTCGAACCATAAATCGTATAACACGACACGAATAAAGAAAAAAAAACCGCAGACGTGCCTGTTTTCTCGTGCCAATTAACAGACGAGCAATCAATTACGCGTGTATTCTCGCATCAATGGCAACATTGTATATATATCGTGTGGGTCCGAATAGGCGTCATTAGCGTCGCATTCCGCACAGGCAGTTTCGCAAAATCGCTCACTCGCTCGCTCACTCGCGCACATATCATTTCCCAACTATGTACTACTATACACGAAGCCCCCCTCGATTTTTTTTTTCATCGCTCTCATATTCGCTCCTTTCAAAATATATCTTTCGCAAGTAGAGCACGATGTAGTATTTCAGTTGATGTTGTTTCTTTTTTTTTTTTTTGTGGATTTTCAAAGACGTTTGGATGAAACTCGAGTAATATAATTGATTTCGCGCGTGTGTGTGGATTTTACTTTTGCGTATATAGAAAGTTTGGTTTTATTTACGATTCCGTTGTTCGTTTAGAGTGCGTAACTAATACTTATATGCGACGTAACTCAGCGTGACAAAGTCTTTTGATTTTTCCGACATATCAAAAGGTTCTTCTTTTTTTTTTCGAATGGACTTTCTCTTTTAGCATTCATCAATCGCATTCAAAGAAACATCGAGGTAAATTTTTGCATTTTCAATGGTCGATCGAAGTATATTACAGGCGGATGTCGAGCTCTTTGAAAAGTTATATACATCCTCCTTTGAAAAACGAAAAATTATATGATTGACTCGTATATATGCGTATACTGCGGAAACATTAGTCATCGATAGAAAGAATATCGAGAAAGTCCATATATAGAGAAAGCCAACTTGCAATACATAGATATATATATAAATCGTGAAAAATCACCGGCGATATGGTCTATTGTCGAAGGAAACAGGATCAATTAGGCGAACTTTCGAAATCGAGGACATAATCGAACGAACCACCACAAGTTGCGGCATCAAATCGACGTGTGTACGCAGCCGCGAAAAAAAAACACAACAGGCCTCATTACTGGCAGCAGCAGCAGTAGTAGTAGTAGAGAGAGGCATCTTCCGTGCATTCACGGACGGTATACAATCCTTCTATATAACAATTGCGCGCTTGCGTTGGCTAACTTTCCTTCTACTTCTTACTTCTTCTTTTTCCGTCTTGCGATGGATTTTCTCTGCTCGATTGATGCTGTGCGTGTGTTTGAATTATGAATTGTATAGAAACGAATTTCTTTCATGGTAAAAAAAAAATTTTTTTTTTTTTGTTTCAAAATATATGTTTTTTTTTTAATTTGCGTAAAAAGAGTTATGAGTTTGGAGAAAATTGCTGCTAATATAAGAAATTTTTTTAAAGAAAATCGTAGAAGATTGAGTAGTTTTTGTACGGATACATAGTCACAAACATTTCTTAAACGTTGCTGCAGTCTTGAAAATCTTTTTTTAAATGTAGAACCCTTTTTTTTGTAATTTGAGAAAAAAAAATTCTCAAACCATTCAATTTAAGAAGTAAATTTTTTATTTTATATAACATTTTCTTGACGTAAGAAAATTTTTTTTTTAAATGCAAAAAAAAAACAATTTTGCAAATCCTTTTTTTTTTTTGAAGTACAAGAGAATTTTTCAAACAATTTTCTTAAAATAAAACCGTTTTCCTTAACTGGGGGAATAATTTTTTTATTTTAATAAAAATATTCTTTAATTAAGAATTTTTCTTCACTTTACTATAAAAACATTTCCAAAAAAAATCTTTCGCAAAACAAAATTTCACTTTGTTTTCGCCATGCATGAAGTAAAAAAAAAAAGAAAGAAGCACTCTGCTCGCGCGGTGATTATGAATATTCCACTCTCTCGAGAAATTTTCGAAAGAGAAAAGATATTCAAGACACAATCCATTAGGCGGCGTAATTGGGCCGATCTCCGCGAAGATATATACATACACACATACATAGCGAGCCAAGCAAAAAAGTAGATGCAAGAAAACGATTTCAGACGTCTTGCATTTCTAAGAAATTTTCAGCGAGAGACTTTTATAACAATGGGCGTTCCATACATATCAGGCGCCACTTTCGATTTTAATTCGGGCATTTAGATGCCGCTATTGATTACCATTTTTTTTCTTTCGCGAAGAGAGAAATCGTGCATAACGAACGCGATTATTCGAAGAAGAAGACGAACAAAAAAAAATTATTTATTCAATCTTCGGACCGTAAAAAAAACATCAACGAAAAGAAAGAAAAAAAAAATAAAAGTTCGCAAAACGGAACAATAAAGCGAGTACCTATAAGAGTATAATAGTCGCGCGCGAACGAGGAGAAATCGGGGTTTTAGTTGGTTGGTATATATATACGAAGCGCGAGACTGCATTTTTTTTCGTTCCTTCCGTGCTTTTACGAGGCGAAACGATCATCGCTTTAGAAGTGATTGTCTGTTGAAGGAGTTATAGGTGTTTAAACTACGAGTGGAAAGTCAAAATGTATCGCTTCATTATACGCCTGAAGTTTTAGGCTGTTTACAAATGATATTTCATCGCGGAAAAACTTTTTTTTTCGGGTAAGAAAAATGTGATACGTTTGAATTACAAAACGCAACATAAGATCACGGTCAAGATTATAACTCATTTACGATATATGAATGCATGAAAAAATACGTCGTAGAAGTATTAAATTCAATACGCTGCACAAGAGAAAAAAAAACTAAATAAAAAAAAAATACTCACTTGCGAAAGAGAGAGAGATTTTCAAGCTCTGATAAGCACACGCGGGCATTTGAGAAATGAACTCACCTGAAAGCAAACATATATATAAAACGTCAAACCGATGCATATAAAAACACGCGAAGGATTCCCCAAAAATAACCCCAGAGAGTCAATTACATAAACGACGAAGAACCCCTGCTGCTGAAAGATTCGAGATAAGTAGCAAAAAAAAAGGACATCGCGAGTATATGTAAATATTATGCAGGAAAAGGGCCTTGTAAATAATCGATTATCGATCCCGGAAACGATCGATCATAAGCACCCCACCGCGACTTCCGACTTTAAGAGGCCCTCGGAAAAAGGGACTCTCTCGAGTTACTCCAAACGATTCAAAAGATTATTAAGCCGAGAGAGAATTTCGAAGCTTGCTGTAAAGAATTTTTTTTTGTTATTTCTTGATTTATCTATTTTAGCATTTTAAAGATTATACAATAAATCAAAAAAAAATTTGATAATCGTTTCTCGGCAGAATGACTCTTGAACATTCATTGCACAACTGAAAAAACTCGCTTGACTATATACACACCAAAGAAAATTATCAAGCAAAGTTTTTTTTTCGCATACCCTCTCTCTTTTTCTCTCGAACAAGTGCATGTGTTGTAACACACAGCCATAATTCAATTTTCACGGAAGAAGATCGATCATCCGTAAAAAAAAAAAGAAAGAAAAAAGAGTTTGCAAATTTCCAAAGAGCCGAAGCGCGTGTATACTATATATACATGCACATCGGTGAAAGCAAATTAGCTGGGAGGCACATCGAAATGCATCCGATCGCAATCGCTGTATCTACTACTGCTTGCTGTGCTATACGGTCGGAAAACGAGGGGAAAATTGCGGAATCGTGACGCGCCAGATTCGATCGACACGCCCATTTGGGCCTTTGTACTTCTATCTCTTGTTTTTCTTTTTTTTTACCGTGACAGTGACAACGAGGTGTGAAAGTTTTTCGGGTTAAAAAGAAAGAAAAAAAAACAGATTCAATTGTATATAATTCGACGAGCTATAACGGAAGTTAAAATTACGCCCGACAAATCTCTGCACACAGCTGCGTGAAGTTAATCATCCAAAGTATTCGAATTTATCATATGCATCCCAACAATTTCCCATAGTATGTACCTACAGCGTGCAAAAACGACAAATGAGATTATAGCAGCTCCGCTATATAAGAACGTTGTTGCGTAAAAGCCTCTCTTTTTTTTTTTCGTCTGTCTTGTCTGTCTCACTTCGGGCGGGGTCTTTTGAATTCGGAGGCTTGAATTGTTGATAGTCCTGTATACAGAGCTGACAGGACAATGTGGTACTTGGAAGTTATTCTTAGATTGCTGTTTCTGCTGCTGCTGTACGCTTGCGAAAGGTATAAACACACGTAGATTGTTGCCGGTGATTCTTTTTTTTTTGCTTTGCTTCGATGAGAGAATATACTTGCTGGATTAGATTGTTTTCAGCACTATACTTCTTTTATTTTTTGGGAGGTTGTGGGAGAGATAGTATTGTGTATCAATGCAGTGATAATGGATAATTAAAATAGACAAATGACTAATCTTCCAAAAAAAAGCAACAAAATGGAAAGTTCTATAAAAGCAAAAGAAACGACAATCAAGCGATAATCTCCTCTTATACACGTCTTCAAACTAATTAGTCCATTAACCCCATAAAACTACTATTTCATCCTTCTCTTTTTCTCTTTTTTTTGCACGACCTAGATTTCCCTTTCCAACAGCTGGCAAAGCTATATAAAAAGAAAAAAAAACTAGCACACATGGCAGAAAGAGAGACACGATTGTCACTCTCTAGGATGCGTATGTATACGCATATATATAAGTTCAAGGTTGTCAATTAAGATTTCACCGTATACTATACACACACACACTTTCACCGCGTGCATGTGCTCGCAGAAAATCTCTTATATTATACGTGCGAGTGCGAGCAAAAGGCAAATTGCCAAGAAGTCTGTATATAGAGGAGACGATGGAGGTGTGGCTCTCGGATCCGCAACAGCAGAGAGAACAAGCAGGCCAAAGTCACGCTTGCAACGAAGTAAAGTGTGTAAATGTACATTTCTTTTTGAGAGCTGTACTGTATATGCGTGTGTGTGTTGTGTGTGTGAGATTGTGTCTGCGCGACTTGGGAAACTTGAGAATATAGCGGCGACGTATGTCTCTCTCTTTTTTTTTAAATTTTATTCTAGCGATTCGTAGGGAAAAGCTTTATCAAATGCGCGGTGATATAATTGATTATTTAAAAGGTTCACGAGAAAACTCATCAAGATTGTGCAAAATATTTTTGTCCCTCCGAAAAAAAATACTATTATCAATCACAACGCCTTGCATATATTATGTGTACGCGGCTATCTGCTAATTCCTCATAGAGTGTGCGTCGCATTCGCCCACGATAAAAGCGAATATACCAACGTAGTATATACCCTCTCTCTCTCTCTCTTCCCGCTTTTAGAGAGGATTTATTATAGGTGCGGACGACCATTAGAACGACTCGTGTGTGTATGTGTGTGCTGCAGAATTATAAAGAAAAAAAAATGTTTATATATACGTCCGCTTTCTAAAATACACCCAAATACGGCACGCCGAGTAAAATCGATCGACTATATATATGTACATCGAGCGCGGAATATACAGTGCGAGAGATTTATTATACATATAGTTGGGAAATTTTTCGAGATTGTGGAGGAGTGTTATTTCGGTGATTAATATAAATATAAGGTTTTCTATGCTAAATTGATTCCGAAAATTACGTACTTCGATTATATTGTATATTGTATATAGAGAATCTTGTTTTCCCACGCGATCGAATTTAAATATACCTGCCAGCACGATTTTCGTTAATTACAATTCGATGTAGCTCGGTAATCAACGCTTTCGACGAGGAAAATTTCGTCAATCGCACCCGCTCGACAATTAGGTTATTTTTCGCTCCATAAATTCTCGAAGAAGAAGGAGAAGAAAAAAAAAACAACAACACTACGGCAATTTATTCAAACGCCCGCGCTATATGCGCCTTTTTCGCAACGTCCGCTCTCTCGTGTGTTTTTATTGTTCTCACCGCGGCGGCGGCGTCGGCGGCCGTAGTTCGGTTGTTGTCGATCGAAAATTGAAGCAAAACCCATTTATTTTGTCATAATAATTGTTTTCGGGAGTAGTCGGTTGTTTGTAGGTAGTCGGCTTGGCTTGCTCGCTTGACTTTTTTTTTAAATTGTATGGCATTACGCGTCTCTGTTTCTCTTGTGAAATTCTCTTTCGCTTGCAATGCTATACTTTTATATATATATTATGCATGTGTTGCATTGTAATGGTATATATGCCATTGCAATTGCCATCGAGAGAGGTGTTCGCTAGTGTGTATTACTTATTTTTTTTGTTTGTTTGTTTGTTAAAATGTAAGTTGATATTACTCTTGAATCAATTTTTTTTAAATTAAGATGATTGAAATAATTGGAAACAGTACGGGAAAAACTTTTTGTATCTATTACAGAAATTTAAATAATATGTATTTTTATCTTGAAATAAATTAGGAAAAATATTTTAATTTTGAGAAATTTCATTTATGTTGAAAGATTCGTAACCAGTCAAATTATATTATTATTCTAATTTGACTCATTGCCAATCTTTCACTTCATCTCAAAATTCAAATTCTGCCATAAACAAGTTCAAGCATTGCCACAAATATAAAATTTCATTTAAAAAAAAAATTTCAAATAAAAAAAAATTGCGTTGTGGATTGATTCCCATCCATACAGCAATTTTTACATACACATTTAACAACCGAGAGAAAATCGTGAACAGCCATATAAAAGTTTACTTTTGAAAAAAATAAAAATAAAAGTTGTGTGGCCGTACATTCAACTCTCTCTCTCTCTCTCTCTCTCTCTCTCAAACATCAGGCTCTCGTATCTGATATCATTTCGAAACTGCACACACACACACGTATACAAGCACTATACGTTCCCTTTTTCCATCGGCCTCTAACGAGTGTGTATATATATATACAGGGAGCGACCTCGTGAATTCTTTCCCATGACGCCGAATCGCACTACAACGCTTTTATTCGCCCATGGGCAACTCACACACACACACAAGATACATTGCACATGCGACCAAAGCTAATTGTCTTTAACTCCATTGTTGCTTTTTCAACGTGTAGTTTTGTCTGTATAATAACACAACAACGCGCATGACAAAAGTTCGCAAACTTGCGCAAGTTCGGAAAAAAAAAGAATCGCAAAGCGAAATGGTCGACAACAACTCAATCTGGCTGCGAGATCGAGTTGAACAACCTCGCGAATGCAAATATACGGAAGGAAAGATAAGAAGGAGAAAAAGAGAGAGAGAGGACGAAAACTTCGCGAATGCCAGCCGATAAGACGTGTATACGCGGTTAGTATGCGGCTCGCGCTGTGGCTTAACGGTTCACGCCGTTCGTTCGTTCGCCCACGCTAACTTTTTTTTTTTTGAGAGGGCGGAGGATTTTACGAGCGATGTTCTTGTGTGTGTTTAGGCGCTCTGTTCCGTTTGACTGTTTTTTTAGGGATGCGTAATGGATCACTTAGGTGAAATGAAGATGTGGGTGTGAGTTAGAAGTTGGTGTTTTATGTAACTTCTTTTTTCTTTTTTTTTTTTGAGAGTGTGAAGTAATAGTGTTAATTTTGTACTCTGAAGAAGGAAACTTTTTTTTTCGAATTTACGGTTAGTTGAGAAGCACAGTCACGTTGGAAAAGAATTTAAAATCGAGGATTACCAAAAATACAATTTTTAATTGTTACAAGTTTCTTCGACGCGCGCGGAATTTTTTTCCGGCTCCATTTGCATTCTCCTTGATGATTCCTTTTTTTTACACTCTCCGCTTCATTGCCGAGCGAATCATAAACAAGACCATATCGACGCGTTCGGGAGCGTAATTTAATCTAAATTATTGATAATTGCGGGTCCTTTATTTCTTCTTTTTTTTTCGGCGCCAGACCACACCTGGCGACGACACACACGAGAGAGAGAAAGGTTAAAGAACCTGGAGAATTTTCGGTCTTTCTGAATGTGAAATTTTATCGTAAACACGATAGTTTTGAAAGTCTCAGTGTCGTAAATTTCAGAATTTTCTCATTTCTATAGCGGAATAATCCAGATTTTAAAATTTGTATATTAATATAACTTTCTTCATAAAGAAACGAATTTTTTAAGTATGTATATGTATCCAAGGACTTACAAAAGGATCATTTTAATAAAGGCGGGAAAAAGATTTCAGCATACACACACATACATACACTTGAGAGAAAGTATCATAGCGTATATATCTTCTTAATTGCAAGGTAATTACCAAGGTTATTATACGTAACTTCCATTCTCAAACTCACGTGCGCGCGAATAAAGAAGAAGAAAAAAAAAGAAGAAATGAGCATTCAAGCTATGCCGCGAAAGAAAAGAATTCCCATAAATCGCTTGTAACCCATCACTTTCACAATATATAATATCGATACACAACGGTAGCCGAGGTATATATCATATATACTTCAATTTCGACCAAATCAAAAAGTTGTATGTATATACCTTCTAATATACGCTGGAATTTACGAGGCCTTTCTCTGTGTGTGTATGTCGTAAGCGTGTATATACGCAAGAGAACGAGATATAAATCATCGAGTTAAGGGACGAAAGTCACCTTTTTTTTAGGGATTTTTTTTTTGAAGCAGAGACGTGTGTTTTGATTTACGACGCGTCCGATAAGATTGTTTCGTAAAAATTTTTTTTTTTCAACCCACGAGAACAATTTTATTAATGCCGCATGCGCCGAGTTTCGCGAGATTAATACGGGCTTGATGAGGACAAATTGTTAGAAAGAGCTTTTTAAGCCATGCGAAATCTTAATTGCGTGAAATGCTTGCTGCCTGCCGAGCGCGCGAGAGGTTTATTATCTTGTGCCAGTTTTTCACCTGAACTAAGAAAGTTATATTGTATGTAAGAAAGTTTGTTATTTTTGCGAGAGATGATTATAAATAAAAAAGAGACGCAAATTATGTAGTCGAAATGGAAGGCTAAGCTTGGAAATTCTTTGTCTCTCTCTCTCTCTGGAAGAAAGAAGAAGTTTTGAGGTAAACAGTTTCCTGAATTTGAAATTCTAATTCGCAAGCCACTTAGAGAGAGAATTCTTGAGAAAAAAAAATTGCATCGCAGTTGTCCCATTAAATCGTCTCTCGAGAGTCTCGTGACAAGTCTACTCCAAAAAGTAAAAAAAAATCTCGCGAAGAGTCAAGAAACTATATAGTTGCATTTTGATCTCTTCTTCTTTTGTCTTCTCGCGTAGTCGGCTTCGTTTTTTATTTCGGCAGCACGCACACGCTAAACTAAATTATGGACCCTCTCCGACGGAACAACAGAAGCGAGAAGAAGAGGATGGGCAAGAGAGAGAGAATTTACGAGCGTTGACGTTCGGATTTCGTCCATCATCGCTTTATTAAGAAACGCCGGTCATTAAACTCTCCCTTTTCGAAGATATAATAATGATAATATAACGAAGAATGAAACTCGCAATTATAACGTCTTTTTCTTTTCGTTGCAAACATGTGTCGAAATGCTTCTTGATTCGAGTTTAAATTATGCTTATCACGCACCGAAAACAACTTCATTCTCTGGCATCGCGTGAAAAAAAAGGGAGAAGAAATGAAGTGCGGGGCAATTTTAATAATTGACAATGGTGCGAATTTCCTTACCGATGACGGCAAAGAATGATGAATGACGCCGTTATGGGAATGAGATACTTTACATAAGCGTGCGATTCTTATATAGAAGCCTTTTATTAAAAGCACGAGAGAGAGAGAGAGAGAGAAAGTATGCAATTTAATTTAGTCGAAGGAGAATTTTTTTTTAATTGATAAGCTCGCGATATGTACGAACGCCAATTTAATTAGATTATGTAAAATGCGGGCAATTAAAATTTTGCGAAAAGATTTGATAAAGAAAACGTCGTTTTTAATTGATTTGCGAATATATATTCTTGTGTAATATATTAATTTTTGAATTTTATATCGTGTAAAGATGTCGTGTATAAAGAAAGAATAAATTCATTTTTATAACCTTTGTAATAAAATGTAATCGTTACTCATATGCATCCTCATTTTTAATTAAAAAATATTACACGCTTAATTTAAATTTCCCCGGGGGGTTAAACTACGTCAGTCGTTAAGAATTCATCATCGACTTCCGGAATGAGAAAAAAAGAAACCATTGACTCATCGGGTACAGGGTGTGAAGTACCCGGACGAGTTCTAAAAAAAACCACAAACCACACATACGCACCATACCCTCATCCTCCAAAAAAAAAAAAAAAATCAAACCTTTGTACACTTCGTCGAGTAAACGAATAAATACATAGAAGCTTTCAAGAGCCTCGCGCATGTTTACAAGCACGACCTTCATTTCGGGTGACCATTTACAGGTATACAAGTTCCATCGAACCTAAAAGTCATCGAACAACTCCACCACTACCACCAAAAAAAAAACAAGAAGGTGAATCTCCGCGAAATAATTCTCCTCTCTTTCTTTCTTTCTTTCTTTTTTGTCGGCTTTGCGATTTGCATGTTTATGGCACAATTATTGCGGGGCGCCGCCGAAACCACACGAAGGATCGAGCTGCTGCCGCTTGTATTTTCCTCTCTCTCTCTCACTCTCTGCGGCTTTTATATTATTCCCGCAGTTGTAAAAAGAAGAGAAGAGCAAAGTGTAATGCAATTCGCACGCGAGACGCGTGCACTTTTGTCACATGTTGCATTGTATATAGCTTTAATGAAGCCGTTGGTTGGGACGTGAATTATTTGGATTCGACGACTGGATTGATGATAACACCCCGTGTTTTCGGTGATAAATTTACTGGGAACCACTTTGTCGACGTGCATTATAATGATTCTTTTTTTCTTTCATTTTGTCTGGAATTTGTTTTATCGTTTGTTAGCAAATTGCAAGTACATTTTTGAACGTTTTACAATTTTATATTTTGATGTGAATTCGATTTTCTGGAATTGAATAATATATAAATTTAGCTTTTGAATTTTTCATTATAGTTCCTTTTCTCATCAGTAGATTCTTCTTTAATCTAAAATTAAGTTTTCAAAAATTGATTTAAATGTGCAGTAAATTTAAGAACTCTTTTATAATAATTTTACTAATTATCTTTGAATTAGGAAGTATGTAGAAATGAAAAACGATTTTCAAAATTGCCATACAAAATTTCACATATATGCAATCTTCATTTACGCCACATCGAAAAACTCCCTTGTCGGCAAAAACTCATCAAAAAACTTTCCTCGACCAAGCCTCGAAGCCACTATAAGTAGTTTTCGCAAACCTGCTCTCTTCGCGAAAGAGAGAACAAAAAAAAAACACATCACACACACAAACATTGAAGCACTTTGTATTTTATGTTATATCAGCTCATAATGAATAAAAACAGGATTATTGCAAGCGAATATATACACGTAAATTTTATTGTTATACACATTACATATTATAATACTCTTCTAATCTGCGTCGCGCCTTAACGACGCGACCTATCATGATATTTTATTACTAAACGATATATAGATTTAAATTGCACTTCTTAAATAAAAAATAATGCACGTACAAAAAAAAAAAGAAACGTGCGTATAATCATCAACTCGCGCGATCGATGAAAATCTGGCAATTTGTAAATGATATAACAAAGATTAGTCGAGCATGTTTATATTATCGATATGTTATACGCACCGTGGGCGCGCGTTTATAATTTTTTTATCAATTTAATAAAAAGCAACACAAGTTTATTTTTTCGTCGATGTGGATAAAAATCAGCTGCGCGACGGCGGCGGCGGCTCGAATGTATGACGACAAAGTGTGTATACATTCTGTCAAATCTGGCCTATCGTATCATCTATATATATTATCAATTAAAGATACACATGTAAGATACGCGCGGCTATAACGGCTAATGAAACGCACCGCCTTGCGTTGTAAATTATCGAGATGCTTATCGCTGTCAAACGTCGAATCGACATACCGATCAATCGTCATAAATTTTAACTCTGCTCTCACTGACTTTTTTTTCAATATTTCTTTTCGCAACAATCGTATTGTAATAGATGTACCGGCGAGTTTTGCACGAAAATTTCACGGGCATACGAACACGTAAATTATTAGTACTATTAAATATTTCGAATTGTAACGATTTGTTGCTGAAACTTACGTCTGCAAAAAAAAAAAAGCGAGCATGTCTGTATGTGTGCGTTAAAGGTAAACTGAAGATAAACGCACGAAACGCCTGTACTTGTTCGCATCCCACGTGGCGAGAATGAAAGAAAAAAAAAATACGAATGTATACTTTGGTGCCTTTGTTCTGATTTCATGCTTATGTACAATAAAGACAAAAAAAAAAGAAAGATTATAGGAAACTCACAATTTGGTCTATCTCTCTTTGTTTATTTACCTGATTTGGCATTGAAACTCGCAACATTTCGTAACGATTCGCGCTTCAACAATAAAAAAAAACGAAGAAAAGTCTCTAATTCTCCCGACGCGAATACACGGTGCGTATGAAGATAAGCGATGAGCGCGTATCTCATCGTGCCTTAGTTCAACATCGCGCGAGAGAGGCATATACGCGTGTATACGGCTTCACGATCTCGTTTGATTTTAAAAATTTCTCCGCGCTCGCTGTTGGCCTGTTTTTTATCGTCATTCCAAACAAATCCGCGTTACAATGGAATATTCCTCGTCGTGTGTTCGCGTCGTGGAAAGCTTCTTTTTTTCTTTTATTCTTCGTCGAGTTGAAAACAAGAAAAGTAAAAAAGCACGAAAGCTGCAAAAAAGCTCGATTTCTTAATTAACTTAGCCGCCGAGTGGATCGGATTATTTCCAAGTGCTCGTCACGTATAATATAAACGCGCGTGTTCGCGAGGGAGTGAGAAGGAAAGGAAAGGCAAAAAAAAAAAAAAGAAGAAGAAGGGGGGAAGAAAATTGTACGCTCGGGACTCGTTGCCACCCCATTACATACTTCCCATTTCGTCGACTCGCCCTCTCGAGTTTTTCTCTCTTAAATAGACATCCGACGAAGTGGAGAGAGAGAGAGAGAAAGCTTTGGATATATCTCCAGGGTTGCATATCATATACTCGCGCATCCCGCGAGGTGCCAT
Source organism: Galeopsomyia nigrocyanea (assembly GCA_035047105.1). NCBI lineage: Eukaryota > Metazoa > Arthropoda > Insecta > Hymenoptera > Eulophidae > Galeopsomyia > Galeopsomyia nigrocyanea. The sequence continues at coordinate 26,850 of JAWWMK010004785.1, forward strand.
TCGTCAACCGACTCATTTCTCGCGCGTTTTTCTGTATCTGGTCGACGATGAGATTTAGTTTGGCGCGTCGTGATATTTGCTCTTTGATGCAATCGTTGATATGTAAGAATTGTGAAGCTGAATCATTTTTCAACCTGTGATAATTGAACAGGAAAAAAAAAGATTTATCCGGCGATATTTACGGAAAGCTCAGTTGATAGGATATGTGCTGACAAAAATTTACAACGTATTGTATGCATTATTGGCTCGAAGCATTTTATAGCTATAATATAAAATGAGTTTATATATATATATATATATATTCATGTTTATGCAGACTTTCTTATCTCGCAGAATTTGGATTAAAATCAAACATTGTCTCTATCATTGTTTTATACAATGGAGCATAAAAAATTGAATTACAATTGATTCGTTACTTACAAAATCGCAAGGATTGCATATAGAACACAATAACATTGTAGACCTCATTTTTTTTCTTTTACAGCGAAAGAAATATTACTATGAGCTTATTTATTGTAGTACAATGTGTTTCCGGAAAACTTTTGAGAGTTACGATTGTTTTAAAAATACAAGGCACAATATAGCCTACTTTGTAGCACAATCGCTCATCCCTAAATGAGCGGAAAATAAAAACTGTGAAAAGCTGCGCAGTAATGAAATTACAATGCTAATAAACCGTAGCAAAACGAAGAAGCAGCCGTGGCACTTTAAACCAAAATCCATGACAAAAGGTCAGTAAGGCATATAATTCCGCGACTACGAGTCTGTGCCTGTTTCGTTTGAGCGTGCAATAAAGTCGTCTACGTTCTTTCTGCGCAGTCGAGCGACGGGCGCGTGCAAAAGTCGGGTGCGAAAAGGTAGTCCGCCGCCGCCGGTTCAGGTATGGGTCAAGAGGCGAAAGAGCGGCCGACTTTTAATTGACTCCTTCATTGTTGGCTAAACAATTGGTTTTGCACAGCATGGAGTGCAGATACAACGAGGCTTTCGGTTGGGGCTTCTCTTGGTTGTCGCAGCGGGACGTGAACGCCGCCGCCGCCGCGCGTCGCCCGACGGATCGTGACCTGGAGACCGACACAGATTTTTTCCGCAGAGACTCTCTGCTGCGTCCATTCATGCCCAGAGCAATTTCCGCAAAATGTCAGGACGGACCTTTCGAGGTAATTGCGTCATCATCGCTGATATTGTTCGGCTGTAACGGAGGACACTTTGTGTTGTTTTTTTTTTTTTGCTGTGGGTTAGTAAGGCGATGTCTTCTTCCTTTTTTTCTTAGTGATTTACACGTACTTGAATTGATACTACTTCTATCTTAAGTGGAAATTAAAAGATATTGTTCTTTTGCAATATAAAGATTGAGTATTTATTTTCGAACATATTTTATATATCGGTAGAATTATTCTGATGAATTTTGCTCCAAAATAATTGAGTCACATATTTTATTGCTCGATCTGAAATTTCATTGTTTTTATATACTGTTTTAAAAGTGTTATACAAAGTCACTGCTAAAAAATTCACTTAATATAAGTGGTGCAAAAGATCAAACAGTAAAATTATAATCAGAAATATTTTTTAAAATCCTTTTTTTTTTCGTTAATAACCTACAGATAAAAAATATGACCGTGAATCATCTAAAAGGTCTTACGGTGCTGTTTTTAAATTCTCTTCGACAAACATTTATTCGGGGATCCCCGAAAAATTGGTTTTAAAATTGCATAATTGTTTTAAATATACTGAAAATTGTTGATAATATGGAGTGTATGTTCATATGACTTGTAACATATTGACAAATGCTTTTCTTTAATATCTTCGTGAAGTTAACATATATAGCCGTATTTCAAAAAGTATATATATTATGTTCAAACTTTCATACGACGTCCAATAATCACAGTTCTTTTCAACATGGAATATACATGGAACCAAACCCACATACTTTTCATGTGTTATCATATAAAAATTTTAACTGAAAGAAAATTTAATCTTGTGATTTTTTATTCCTCCTTCATTTATAGAAATTCTCTTTCTCATGCATACAATAAAAAGTGTCTAAATAGAGATTTTCTTCATCTGGAAGTATATTTGGCATTCGCTTTAGTTTATAACTTGTAAATTCCAAAAACCCAATTAATAATGGCCCAAAGTGGCTTTGTTTGCACCATTTTATTATAATTGAAGATAATTAGCGCGGTGCACGATTCGAAACATCAGAAACAGTGATTTTGTAGATTGTATGATTCATTATGGAATTTATAACACCGCAAACTAATGTTGATTCCGAGCACTTCAAGATTAAAGAAGATTCATACTGATATCTTTATTAGAACAATATTGATAATCGATAAAGAAAACTTTGCTTTTCGATGTACTCAAGATCCTTTTAATAATTTTGAATTTTTTCATTATATATCCTTTACATTAAAAACGAATGCGCAGGAACTATATATGATAAAAGTAGAGCTCTTGAAGATGAAGCTGAAGCTGACAAACCAAATTATTTCTGACAGACTCGGCAGTGCGCAAAAGTTATAAGGTCATGGCACTGACGGCTGAGTGAATCGATAACATATAAAATTGAACGAATTTTAATATTATTTAGAGTCGACCTCGGAGTCGACATATCAAGTTTCGTTGAAATCTGTCTGAGTTCTGAAATTATGAGTCGGCCAGTCGTCGACACGAAAGTTATAATAGGATTGCAAACTTAATCAACTTTTATTCACTTTGAATTTGATAGAGCACAATTGCAGACAGATAATTACGAATTTTTTAAATCTTTACACTGAGAAAAAAAGTGCGTAATCATTAGGCACCCGGGTTGTGTAAATTTGACCTAATGGTGGAGGTGCCTAATGATTCGGCACCCACCCCCACCTAGGTAATAATTATTCAATGCTGAAATAAATATATGGATCGATGAAATACACAGAGGGTGTCGAGTACGCAGATGCAGTATAAGTATAATGGAAAACTAAATAGGTATAAATGGCAAAGGAGCTGGCATAGAAATAGTTATTATTATATACGCACAGTAATTCAGAATAAGTGGAGGAAATTCAATGAATTTACGAATAAGGGCAATGAAAATGTTGAGTGGACAGACTAATTTGGATTTATTTTTCATGAATATAGTGATTTTTGTAGTTGAATTTTATATGTAAATAATTTGAGAGTATATTGGCGGTACGGAGTGTAATGAAAGTATGAAAAAAAGGCTCCGTGGCGGAATTATTTCTCTCGATTCGACAATACAGAATATCGCGCCAATTTCAAAGTTTGATGAAAAGGACACAAGCGATAATTTGGCCACTGCGACTTTGCCGGTTCAAAATTTCTGAACGCAATAAAATATTCCGATGCAACTCACTCTGGCCCTTCTGTGCAGTATTAAAATACGATAAAAAGTCGAATCAGAGTTCGCCGGAGCTCGAGACGATATCCAAATTTTCGTTGAAAAGGTCAAAAGCGATAATTTTGACCACTGCTACTTTGTCTGAACGGGGAATCGTATCTTTTAGTACGATTTCGAATAGTACGATTTCGGGGAATCAAGTGCGAGAACGTTAACGAATCAATCCAC
>JAWWMK010004796.1:0-25367 GCA_035047105.1 Galeopsomyia nigrocyanea
ATATATATATACGGATGGATTTCGAGGTCCGCGCACGTTTTATTACACGGCTGCGAAAACTTGGGGGACGTTGGGGGGGGAGATTTTCCTTTCGAGGTATATTGACTTTTGTTTCTTTGCCCGCACGCGCGAGACTTTTCTGTGCTTTGGCGGAGCCAGCAGCAGCAGTAGCAGCAGCAGCTGCATCGAGTGATTTATGAAAGCTTCGACTACTTAAATGGCCACACACTCCGCAAGCTCGGAGTTTTTCGTGCGGGGAGGGAGAGACGAATGAAAGAGAGTGAATCGGAAATATCGGGCTAAGGAAAAGTTTTTCGAGCGCAAGTTTTGCAACAGACTTCCCCTATCGATACAATCAATTATTTATTCCGTTGTTGCGTGTTTCGTGGCGCGTAAATTGACTTTTTTCTTGCGATTAGCAAGTTTTCGCGGTTAATACATTTTCTAACGAGATAAATGCGTAAAAAAAATGAATATTCATTTTCTATCGAAAGAAGTATCTCGATAATTACGCGGCATTATCAGAAGCCCTCGTTAATCCGTTAATCATGCCTGAGTTAAATTGCATCGAAACTTACGTTACTTTATCCCTTCGCGTCGCTTCGCCGTTTGGGAGGGCAAAAGTGATAGATCTCAGTCGTCGTCGTCGTCGTCGTCGTCGTCGTCGTCCCCGTCATATAACTCGGGATCACGTTGGAAAATATACGAGCACGATATACAGCTATACTATAACAGCCAAGCTAGAGATCCCGAAAGCTTTAGTTAGAACGAATAGTCCGCTGTTAATGACAATTAGGTAGCGCTCACGAAGAGGCCGCCCGCTATAGCAGCCAAGCTATTCGTCAGAGATTCCGGTTAATTGTCAAGATCAGTTGAGCAGCAGCGTCGAGCGCCACCTCGACGACGAGACTCTATACCCCCATCTGTATATATACATAGATATATAAAGTGAAGATTAATGGGTGACTGCCAAAATGGCGGACTTGCTGCTGCTGCTGCTGCCGAGCTATGCATTACGTAAATTACAAAGACGACGTTGGGCTTGTGTAACGATGTGGTTTAAAGCGAACGATGCTGCCTGCCGCCGCTCCTTTTCTTCTTCGAGCTGCGAGCCGAGCGCGAGTTAACCGGCTTACTTACTGCTAGCTGCGCTCTCTCTCTCTCTCTCTGAGTAAACCCTTATGTTGGCGTAGACATGTTATTAACGAGGTCGCTCTTTCTCTCTCTCTCTCTCTTAATGAACCAACCTTTTGTTCGATATACGCTCCGGTGAATTTGTGCTTTCGGGATATGGATGGTGACATCGAGCAATTCACACCTGAGTGCTAACAATTGAAAAATCAAGCTCTAATATTATTTTTCAAATATCCTCGGGCATCAGTACTAATTTTTTTTCACTGTGAAGCGCTACCTTGCAATTACAAAAGAATCAATCAACCGAGCTGCGCAGCGCAATCAGATTGCATAGCGACGACGGCGACGACGACGCACTATCAGCAAACTCGGAAAAGAGAGGGAGAGAGAGAGAGAGAGAGAGAGAACCGCGAAGAATAGTAATTTTAATTTGGGCGTGCTCGCTTCTCCTGGCTCTACGAGAGAGAAAGAGAGAAGAATGTGGGGGATGCTGATGTAATTTACGGATGGTAGAGGGGGGGGGGAGGATTGGGGTTGCTTGCTCCTCGAGGCGAGTCACGTCGCCCGAATACATGCCCTGACAGGGCTATTCTTCTCTCTACTACTACTACTACTACTACTACGACTACGACGAATGATCTTGACTCGGCATCCGGATAATTCACCTGCCTTTACGCCTGCAGCTATATACTACTAGCTTTTGTGATTTCCCTTTTTTCTTCTTCTTCCAACTCAAGCTCCATTTCTCCGAACGCGCTCTTCGAAAACAAGCGCCATTTACATCGCTCGGCTATTTTCTCGCGTATACGAATAGTGAATTTCTCACCTTGGAGCTTTCCGTTGTTATATACAGCCCTTAAAGAGAGGGCGACCAATCTCGGCGTAATTGCAATGAGAAATTCAGTTAAACCTGTGATGCAGTTTTGGACTCTATGTCACGCGCTGCCAGACGCTCGCGATGAATATTCTACTCGATTCGTACTGTTTCGGCATTTTTTTTTTTTTTTGCTTTCAACGGCGAGTATTTATAACGTAATTGGATCAAGCGCGATATGCTTCTTAGTTTTCGAGGATGCACATCGTCTCTTTCTTTTTTTTTTCGGGGGAAAGAAGAAATCCAATAAGTGCTAATCTGATAAGCTCGGAGTTAAATTAAAAGGATCGATAAAGGTGCTGCCCCGCCACATCTAGCGGATGAATATCGTCATAGAGCTTTTTTCTTTAGTCCGGGCGAGAAAAGCAGAAGAACAAAAAAAAAAGAGCGGTAAAAATTGACCCCATTATGTCATTCGTCTCGTGGGCGTGATAAGTCTGCCCCCCTCTCACTCCGCGTGCAGCAGCCTGCGGCTTAATAAAGTTCTGCTGTCAGCGCGGGAATAGGGCGAAAATGTGGCTTGAGTATTATTTCTCTCTTTTTCTCATTTTTTTTTTTTGAAAGCCAAATCCGCTTTTCCCTTGTAATACTTTCGTAATTTTAATAAATCAATGCATTCATTTTTTTTTTGACCGCCATGCAGAGTATAGGATGAAGCTCCCGATGCTTGCGCATTGAATTCGTGATTCTATGCTGGAACAGTTTTATGATTTCGGTGAAATGCGTGTCTATAACGCTGAATACTAAAAAATGTTCATTTTCGACGTTAGTGTAGCGGGCAGAAAGTAGCAAAAATGTGAATCAATAAAAGCTTTTAGTATTTTTTAAAAGCGCTAAAAAGCATGTATTCCCTGTGTTTATTTTGCATTTAGTACTAAAAAATGAAATGGAAAATAATTAATCTCCAGTAAGATACTTAACAAAGTTTTCGAAAAATAAAAGTTTTAAAGTCTTATCTTCCTATTTGCCTTAAAATTCTATTTAAGCTGCTTACTCGAAAATGTAGAGATATCAGTGACGACGAAGTCTTGAAAAAAATAATAGCTGAGTAATGGATTTCGCAACTTCATCATATCATTCTGCGATACGAATATATAAGTATATACTCCAATAATATCTCACTATCAGTTCAGTGAACTAGGAAGTCTGTCTTTAGTGTTATACTTATCGAATTGTTATGTCAATCGTAAATAATATTTTATCTATTACTCTTATTATCGAATAGTTGATATGAAAGATGAACGCAAGTAGATCGATGCATAATTATGAGTTTAAGATTAATGTAACCAATAACATAATAATTATTTACTTCGTTTTGCTGATAGTGATACTTTATTTACTAAAAAATGTTATCACATTAAATAGTGTATCTAATGAGTAATTTTTCTCAATCGTAATTTTATTGATTTATCAAAATCATTTTATAAGTTTTTTTTAATAAAAAAAAAGGATCTTCTACTATGACTTTAATGAAAAATGGTGATTTAATAAAGCTTGATATTTTTAGATACCATTCTTTTTATTGATTATATGATATACAAAACTTAATAGGTTTATTCGGCATATAGATTACATGATCACATATCCAAAGTAAAAAATGTAAATTCCCATTCGAGTTTCCATCACGCATTTTGTTTTTTGATGTCCAAAGCTTCTTTGGGGAAACATGCATTATTCAATTCCAATGATACTCCCTGTCCTTCCGTATCATACTCAACAATATGAAACAGACAATACGACGACTCGTAAGCTTTGACATCCCAAAAGAGAATTTCGTAAGGATTATCTATGTGTACTTCAACGGTCTTACTACGCTGCCCTTCTGCATTTATTTTCGACAAATAAAATACATTCGCGTCGTCCCTTATATTCGCAGCGAGTAATAGTAATTCCTCGGTCGAAATGTAAAAAGTGTAGAGATATTGAACGTCGAAGTCGAAATTGATGGTAAACGTTTCCTTCAAAATTAGACGCGAATCGAATTGAAACGAAGTTATAGTAGTCGAATTCGCCGAATCTTCATTGGAATCGGCTTCGGGAGCTTTTGTGTAGTAAACGCCAATCCTCTCGTTTGTCGGCGCGATTCTCAACAATTTTCTGTGAATAGGATTATTCTTCTCGTCGTAAAGCTTCAAATTGTGAAGACTCGTCGAATTGATGATTTTGCCGTTCGCCTGAACGGATATCAAATTCTGGCCAATCAGATCGTGAAAAGTGTAATCCTCGGACAACGGAAGCGGAGTGAAAATATTGAAACGCAACGTAGCTAAACTCAAAAATATAATGAACCACTGCTGCTCCTGTTTGATAGCGTGACACTTGTCGAGCTTCTTCTTATCGAGTTTTGGAAAAAGAATGGGCTCGCTGAGACGTTTGCCATCGGCGTCGAACGTGATTTTACATCTCGAGCAGAATATATCACTTCCGCACTCCTTTTTGCTCGGAAAAATCACGTCGAATTTGTCTTTGTGCGGCGCGACCGTCACGTAAGAGTCCAAACGTCTGATGCGATACTCGCTCGTGAGTTTGATATCTCTGGACGCGCAATTGGCCATATCGATTATTCGTAGTTTGATAAACACCTCGGCCTCGAATCCACTCTTAGCCGAATCCAACCACATCAGTATTCTTTTGTCGCCGAACGGTATGATCGACATACCGGGGACGATGTAACGATTCTCCGTTTCCGGATTGATCTCCGTCACGCACAGCGACATCTCTTTGAACTCGTACTCCTTCAGCTTTTCCACGTAAACCTTGCAGGATTTTTTGAAGTTCTTGTCGGTTTCGCAGATGCCGTAGGAGATCGTTTCTTTTTCCAGAACGCCGCGTTGAGGCAGCACGATCGACGTTTTGTCGTCCAAAATCCATTTTTTGTAGAGATTCGTCGTTTGCACCACCGACGAGTCTCCAGCGTCGATTAGGAGAAAGGCGACGATAAGTGTAACTATTCCCAAGGAGAACATCTTGGAGACTGCAAGTATCGTTTAGACGACTGGCAGTTTTTATAAGCGACGTTCGATGATTGCAACTATCAGTTCGGTTGATTGTACAGGGAAAGTTGCGAGAGAGAGAGAGAGAGGAATGACATTACGTTTGCAAACGTTTCGAACAATGTATGTCGAGTTAATTAGAGGAATCTAACACACATTCGACTGATTGATTGTATCAATTTCTAGAAACGACGAAGGGAAATGAACTTATATAATAATGATTTACTCGAGTTTCTCTGTAAACAAGATTTTTTTTCGTTTGCCTTGTTTTCGAGAGATTCGATGTATCTGAAGATTGATGCACAAGTGATTTTTTAATAATATTATTTTTGTTTCATGAGTTTGTTATTGATGCATTGTATTTAAAGTCGACTATTGTAAATAAATCTTTAGCGTGCCGTTTTCGGCAAATTATGGCTCATGAAAATCAACACAACCAGAGAACGCAGATCTAACGCGAGCTGATTTTCATTTCAATAATTATCTTCAGTATCACTATATTCATGTATTTCCAGTACCAATTCACTTTTGCGACGGTATGAAAAAGCGATTTCGCCATCTATGAGTAGCATTTTTACTCAACTCATCTAAATGGCCCATAAAACATTCATATCACTAGAGAACTCTCCAGTAAAAAAAACATTAAAAGCTCAAAGCAAGCGAAATCCCAACGTACACGAACTCCACCTCCGCCTCTAGCAAAAACTAAGCTCGAAAAAAAAAAATTATTCACCACCGAAAAAAAAACTTTTTTTTTAATTGAAGCCGTTCGCGGACGTTATACGCTCTAACGAGCGTATAACGATCGCACATGCACACACGCGTGAAGGAGTTGTTACTTTGCTCCGAAGTTATATAACGAGCGATACAAAAGCGTCCGCGTTTATTAATTGCTTTCTATACCAATTAGAAGATGGACCCTTTGCGCCACGTGTAGTGCAACGCGCGCGCAGCACGAGAGAGAGAGAGAGAGAGAGAGAGAGAGAGAGAGAGAGAGAGAGAGAGAGAGAGAGAGAGAGCAACTATATAGAGTTTAGCATCAGAGCTAATGTGCGCAATGGGGACGTTGCTATAGGATGCATATACATGTATATGTATACCTATAGTAAGCGAGAGAGAGTAACTGCAAGCTCTCGGACTCTAGTATATATAACGCTGTGTGTGGACGTCCGGGCTACTTCCTTCGGAGATGAGAACGACGATATTGCGCCGGATGTTTCGAGAGAGAGGGAGGCGCGCTTGCCCACTTTGTGGATGGTATATTATGAGGACGATGCTTGTCCGAGGAGACTTTAATTTTGTTGTTGAGTTTTTTTTTATTAGAGTGTGTCATTTTTAATTTAAGCGTGGATTCGGTTAGATAGAATATACATTTTTAATATAAAATTGTATGTATGATCGATTATGCGAAAGAAAGTCGATATTTTATACTTGAACAATAAATAAGTAGCAATAAATAAGACAGAAATTGAAAGCATAATAATTAATATTTTTACAAATTTCATATAAGGTCGGTCGTTTTTATTTACTTATGCAAAAATTTTTACAAATTCCCGAAGTAACTATGGATAATACATTCTCATTTAAATATACCATATAAAACGAAACCGCAAGAAGAAGATATTGTCCATCTAGTGGTTAGATTTTTAACTTCTATTATATTCGAACGCAATAATTTGAGAAATCTATCTTTTTTTTCTGAGAGTGTACAGTTTACGTAAGTTTAATCTTTGCATTATTTCAAACATATTGTCGTATCGAAAACACAAGAAAAAAAATCTTTTAGCAATATCTATTACCAATACATTTTTTTCCTCATCAAAATCAAAAATATCTACCGGTATAGAAAAAAAAAGCAGCCGGTAAAAAAACGTTCGAATCACGCTGTGCAGCCGTAGCTCTTCGCGTGATCGATGAAAAGGGAAACGAGATTATTAAGTTTTAAATGGGTTATTTCAAATACGTCAATGCGATCAAAGTTTGAAATTGCCGCTGGATAGCTCTATTATGCTAACTTACTCGATAATATTATGCACGGTAATTTCACACGTGATCGTAAAATTTAGCATCTCTATGAGGCGAGAGCAAATTGCTTCTCGCGCGCGGGGGGGAGGCCATGAAAAGGAGAGAGCCCGAATAAATTAACTCCGAAAATACAATTCCTCATATCAAAAATTCGTAGCGTTTTCGGAATACAGCGGTATAAAACATCGAATCGGAAACGCATCAATATCGTATAATCTCCCAAGCGCGTTCATAAATAAGCCCCGCAAACTTACGCGTGTACAACGCACAAAAACATACATTAAGCATAATAATAAACCGATGGCCCGTCCCTTTCCTGCGCAACGCGAAATATCATTTGTTCATATATTTCTCTCTCTCCCTCTCCCTAAATATATAAACGGCAGGAAGGTATGGAGGAGTGAGGAAAATGCAATTTCCGATCTCTCTCCACTTCCCCCTTAAACGAGCGCTACTTCACGTATAAATTTCCGAGTCTTTTGCTAGCCGAGCGAGAGTCTCTTTGGCCCTAAAACTCGGCACGGCATTTTCAAGGCGGGAACGTATACACACTCGTTATTTACCATACAAGGGGAGAGTAAAACGTTGCGCATGCAATTAAATCCCTAGCTCTCTTCGTTTGCCCCCCCCCCCCCTTTTTTTTCCTTTTTATTCCCGTCGAGTGTGCGTGCACTGGAGGAAATTAAAACGCTGTTCAAGCGTTTCTGCTACGCGTGATTGGGCTACTTTTTTGTTTTTTTTTTTTCTCTTTTGATTTAACAACGCAATTATACCTCGATGCCGCGAGTATTTATTTTCTTTTTGACGGAGCTACTCTCGCGATTATATTCGACGAGCGTCATCATATCGAGTAATTAACCGCGAGTTTTGCGTGGTCAAAGCTTTGTGTATAAAACTTGTTGTGTCTGTTTTTTTTTTTGTAGAAATATCACAGCGGTAATTAATGGAGTGGTTCAACGAAGTTTGTCGACGCGCAAAACACACAGTCGTCATATACGAAAAGCATGATCAAAGGCCTCCTCCCCTACTCTCTCTCTCTCTCTCTCTCTCTTTCTCTCCCGAATATCGTATTTGCTTGGAGTTTGCGAGAGCGAGAGAGAGAGAGAGAGAGAGAGAGAGAGAGAGAGAGAGAGAGAGAGCTAGTTATCATCAGCGTTAAAAGGATTTTCGCCGAGCGCACGTTTCAGTGAAAGATAATTTTATTGCGTTTCATAGTTTTTGCGAAGAGGTTGAATTTTTAATTAAAAATTATAACTTTGCGGTTTTTTTTTAATAACATTTTTCGTCGAATGAAACATAGATAATTTTAACGCGCTTTAATCGTATTAAAAAAGTTCTAAACCAGCATTGTGATTTTTGAAAAAGCAATTTTCGTCGAACTTAAACAAAATCGAATTCAGACAAAAATACATTAAAAAAAAAGTTTAATTACCTTGAAAAGCGGCCTCGAAGCTGGTCTTCTCCTCGTTGGATGCCTGCTGTAGCTCGCTGTCGCTGACATTGTCATTAGCTCGAGCGCAGTGCGCGATTGCCACGAGGACGAGGAGTAGTAGCCAGTAGAGGCTATAGCGTCCAGCCAACGACGGGGCCATCATCGTCATCATCATCCCCGAAACATGCAGAGTATAGGGGTGGGTTTGGAGTGAAAATGTGCACTATATATATGTGTACTCTCTCTCACTGATGACACACTGCAGCAGCGTTACTCTCGACTGGCATATCAACGCCGCCGCGCGCACAAAGAGCTTGCAAGCTCTCAGCACTTATTTCACACTTCGCACGCACCTCTCGACAACGAAACTCTCTTGTTTTCTATTTTTTTTTCTCTGTTCGATAAATGCCTATAATGGAGGGGGAACCTGATGATGAGAAACAAAAAGCGACACGAACGTGTTGTTTACGGGCGCTTTTTCTGTTTATGACTTTCTTTGTTCGGAGAGAGAAATATATATATACTCTAGTACGGTAGTGGTTATGACCGAGAAATGGTTAGTCTATTTTCTTTTATTTGTATCGGCGTCGTGAGCGTATAGATGTTCGAACGTGTTCTATCGCCCAAACGAAAGACAATGAAAAGACGTGATATTGTGTGTGTGTGTGTGTGTGTGTGTGTGTGTGTGTGTGTGTGTGTGTGTGTGTGTGTGTGTGTATACGGACGATCGATATGGTATACGATCGCTCGAGTGAGAGAAAGAAAATAACGACAACGATTGATGACAATGGCTATAACGGAGATGCATTGATTGATAGTAGACGGCCAGCTGTGAATTAAATAACTCGGGTCCGGGATATGGATGAAGCTTTCGGATAAAACGATACGAGCGCATTCAATTTTGCGAATGATAGTAATAATAATGAACTACGATGGCGAGGGAATGAATTTCAGCGATGAGCGTTTGAAAAAGAAAGCAATACGTCAAATCTATCAGCCATATAGCGGCAGAAACTCTTTAGCCCTCCGGACCATTAGTTAAAATCAACACCCGCGGAATTCTTTTCTGCTTTTTTCCACCCCGCTCGAACGGTTATCGTGTGCTGCGGGGGTTGGACAAAAGTCAGTGGGGAAAAAAAGAGAGAACGAAAGAGAGGGAAAATGAGAATTCATTAGTTGAGAGTGTGAAGCGTACGTGTGTATGTGTGTGAAGGGGGAGGTTGGCCAATCGTGACAAATGGTGATAAGCGCGAGGACGAGAGCCGCAGGGGCTTTCTGTGGTCTTTTCTCTCTCTCACACACACACACATACATACGAAGTTCGCGCGGTGGTGCTTTACGTTTAATATTCGCGGCACGAGCTTTGAAGGGCAAAACTTGCCTGATGATGATTTCGAGAAAGTCACTTCACTCTATACCTCTCTTTATAGATATATATACATATAGAAGGAATCCAATTTCCTTGGCGTAGAACTTTCGTTCTGTGCTTGCGGTTCTTATGTACCACGTTTTTCGGATACGATATAGATATCCTATCGAGGTGTGCATATACACACACACTACGTAATTATGTAATGAGATTATTTTTCTCGTCGAGACTATAACTTCTTGTCTCGGCCGAGTACATTATTATTCAAACCTCGTTTTTTTTTGTGCAACGATTTGGTTTGGGCTTTGTTCGCGGTAATTAGATTGTTACTGGCTGAGTAAAGGAGGGACGGAACAGACAGGCAATTGCGGAACTTTGAGATTGATGGAAAAATTTATTCGGAGTGAAGTTTTTAACCGTTTTTTTTTTCATTTCACTCGGAGAGTTTACGAAAAAAAAAAAAGAAGTTCAGGGTTTTAACGAAATGAAATATTACTCTTGCATGCTTTTTCATTCCCGTCAATTTACTTTTGCGTGTACCGCTGTCCGTATGTACACGCGCGAGTGTAAAAGTCCAACGAAATATTATTTTACACGCGAATTTCGAGTCGCGTGCTAACGAGGGAAGCGAAAATTTTTGTTGATTGCGATGGAATATTGTAAAATTTACTAGCTCTCGTATCGATGAAAAAAAAAACAGCACGGCAAATATTAGCCGACTATTCGTCTAAAACATTCAAGCTTCGATTGTCGGAAATAAAGTCACGCTTCCGCAGTAATTGAAATAAAGAAGCGGCGATCTCATCGAAACGCAAAACCACAGAGTGACCCAACTCTCTCTCACTTTTTTTTTCAACGCGTTACACAGTCCCGGAAAATCATGGCAGCTATAGCAGACAAAACACAATGCCTATAGCAGCAGTTGCAACAGCAGCAGCAGGGGTTAAAAGCGGATCGCCGCGACGCGCGCGTCGGCAATTACACTGCTAACGAACGGAGCGCATGAATCCGTGATGAGAGTGAAGCTACAATACGATCGAAGTCAATTCACTAGTAGACCGCAAATCCCCGTATATAGTCATGTTTAATTCTATATAATGAGCATTTTAAAATAAAAAAAAAAGAAGTGCGGATCCCACATAAAATTTCTCACGCAATTTCGCTTCTCTTCGACACACGATACACCATTAAGGCTCTTAAGTTTCGCTGTGCGATCGATTCCGAAAATTGGCTGCTTAGCGTAGCAAAGTTAAAAAAAAGGGGCTACCGGACAACGTCGACGACGACGATGTGAGACACTTGATCCAAATCCCTCAAGAAAGCCGAGACAGGTAATTCAATGAGTACAGGAGTAGGAGGCGCAGGTGGGAAACTGTATACCAAGTCAGCGGAAGTCGCGTGCGTACCAAGCCTCCGGGGTCTCTCGGCTTCGCCTGATGGAATTCCGAACGAGGTTCGCGCTGCTATACTCGCTTTTTTTTCTTTTTCTTTCTTTCCTTTCCTTTCCTTTCTTGCTTGCTTGTTCGCCGACCCGTCGTCTCGGGTGAAAATGAAAGTTAAGGTGAGAAAAAACGTCTACCGGGAGCTAAAGCTCCGGAATTTTCCCTCTTTTCTATGAATGTTAAATTAGTTTTTCCGTCGCTGGAGTTTTATATGCGCGAAATTGCGAAATTTTATGTATCACGCGAAATGGGAAACGATAAATCGTTTGAATAACAAATAAAAACGCACGTATGATTGCTTTTTTCGTGGAAATAAATCGATTGTAAAAAAAAAATAGATGAAACAACAATACCAAAATCCTATTTACATATTTGCAATGTATAACCGCGAAAAAGAATTATTAAACCACCCGTGGAAAATGTCGTTACGTATATCGCGAAATCTGCGAAACAACGCAATAATATTCCACGACGCCGGGAATTCGGATATGTAACGCGATAAAGCTCGTACAACACGCGGCAATTGTAACAATTTTACAACCAATGTCCGCGTATTTTATTGCATTCTATTGGATATATAGCTCGCGTAACGTACACTATTCCAACTATAAAGATTAACGCAGTGTGTATACTTCCAAAAAAAAAAACAAGCACTAAAGAAAAAAAACACATTCAACCCCTCGGAGCGATATAAATCTCTCTCTCGGAGCAGCGTTCATCAAACTTTTCGCGTGCAACCCTGTTTGCCAAAGTCGAGAAGTAGAAGAAGAAGAATCTCCTATCGAGGTTTCTATGGAATGAATACATCAGCGAAACGAGCGACGAAACTCGCAAAACTATTCGCACGGGCGGGTAAAACTATTCCGGCGAAATTCTACTTCACGTCTAAGAATGCAACTCCATGGGATACGTATATCGGCTCCGCCACACCAGACAACGCAGCGCACACGACGACGACCGGCGATAAATCCTCGTAGTAGCGTCAGCGGCGTTGCCGCCGCCGCCATAGCTCGGGTGCACAACACGCGTTATAATAGGAAAAAGCGTCGGCACGCGTTAGAATGACAAGCGCTCGGGAAACGAATGGGCTCTACTGAAGAACTCTTCGTGCGGGCTGGAGGAGGATGATAATCCTTGCGAAGGAATGATTATTCGTTGAAATTTATACGTTGTTTTCTCTCTCTCTCTCTCTCACACACACACTCGTTCGATAAGAACATCCCTTATCCCGTTCCTCGTGAATTAGACGTTGATAAAACTGCCAGCAAAAAAAAAATGAAGCATAACAGCAGCTAGGTAGAACACGTTTGAAAAAAAAACAACATATATTATACGAGAAGCTTTCTTGCAAGCTCGATGGATATATACCACTTTGATGCCACAATCAAACCACGTACACACAGACACTGTATATATCTCTCTCCGAGTGAAGAATAATCAGGTAAAACGTACCTATATATTTCACTACGTACACGCGCACAGCACTGGATATATATATGTATATGGTAAAAAGAAAAAACAAAGTAATGTTTTAAAGCGCCGCGATGGATTTGTATATATATAAGTAAGAGTGGGAACGGTTGTTGTACGCGTATTATAATTGGATATATATGTATATATATACGAGAATGAAAAGCGCGGACGCGCAGAGCGGCCGGTGTCTGCAATCGAACTGCCTTGGGGTTGTGCACGACGGTGGCGCCCATCCGCACAAGCTTTCTCTCTCTCTCTCTCTCTCGCAGCGGCAGCGAAACCTGCGCCAACGCAGAAAGCTCTTCCCCCACCCCTATAGGTGGTACATTCACGGGGTGAACGTGCTGCGCGCGGCAGCCAGGCAGCGCTGCTGCTGCTGCTGCTGGTTCTGCCAAATAAGCAACCAACCCTCCCAACCCCCTTTCCTCCCTCTTGATCTACCTGTGTACGTGTGTACGTAGGTGTGTAAACACTAGCATTCCGAGTGTATAGTCTATATATCTCTGGCGATTCTCTCTTTCTTTTCTTCTTATTCTTCTTCTTTTTTTGTGTGTGATAAGATCGATACTTCGATCGCGAGACTACTGGATATTTCTTTTTTTTTTTGTTTCTTGTCTTTCGAAAGGTGGGAAAAACTCGCAGAAAGGGGCATCGTTACTCGACAGGTGTCTTTGATTTGTACAGCGAGGTTTATTAGAGGGAAACTACACGAGTCTCTATGCGAAGGGTTCTTTTTTTACCTTCTTGCTGGGAGGATTGGATTGCAGGTGAAGAATTATTTGACTCGCTATTGCGCGTGGAAGAGCGATCTTTTTTTTTTGTAGTGTAGAATGGCTTTTGCGATGGTCGGTATATTTTTAGAAGAAGTAGTTTTTGTTATAGTACTTTTATGGCATGACAAAGGGTTTTGCAGTTCATTTATAAACGATAATACTTTGTTTTACATGTGAAAGATCGCGGGATAATGGAATTGGCGATTATATTAAATAAAGTAAGCGTATCAAAGGCTCGTTCGATACCGTTCTTTGTCGAATTGTGGTTGGGATATGAATTTCACAAAGGATGAATGGGTTAATTACTTGTTGGAAAATGTATAATTACAGGTATAAGTTTTCGAAAGCAGATGTTTTACGAATTAAAATCATTTTCAGTAGCTCACACCGTAAAATTAAAGGTGGCAATTTACTTTTTCATCAATAATTGTTTCAATTAACGGAACTGGATTATGTTCAACAAAAACGTATACTTTTTTACAATAAATTAATAACTCTTCTGGATCGCTTTGTAAATAAGTGATCATAATATATTTCAAGTAAAAATATTTATTGTTGATTATTCAATGTTTGCATTCAATAAAAATATTCGGATCGAATTCATATTGTGCACCACTGTGTTACCTTTTTCGAGTATTCATTCATCAACATGTTTTACAATATAAATACGTATTTAAAAAAAATAAAACATATCAACTACCTCGAATCATTATCAATGTACAATTTTATAAACGATACGTGTATTTTTATCATTAAAGGTACAAGTGAGCTTACACAATTGAAGTACATATAATTACACTGTAAGTCTAATACTGCGAACAGCGTCATAAATTAATCCTTAGTCGTGGATATATACGTACAATGTTGAATTACTTATCGCTGAAACATTGAGCTTTCAATTTTAATAGGCGTTTCAATGAGATGTGCTTATAAATTTCGAAGAACTATGGAGAAATAATGTTAATGTTTCTTGATTAATTTTCAAATTTTTTCTTATAAAAAGTATTCTTTATTTTATAATTGTTAAGCTAGTTCGATGATTTGATTATATATTTTTACATGCATTATTGCTTTATACATTGAATTTGAACACTTTCGTAATCCGTTTGTGACGTGAATTGCTCGATAACAGTTTATTTCGATTATTGTGTTTTTTAATGAGATAAATGCAGAAAGAACTTTCATCAATGTTATTACAACTAGACACCTGGCGAATATTTCAATAAATTATTGGAATATTGAAAAAATATTATATTCTGAAATCACGAACACAGTTTACGATAGCAATACTTACAATTAATGCTGCTGTACATTAAAATATTCTTGAAAAGTAACGACTACGCAGAGATAAATCTAAAATGTATACATTACACAGTTTAAAAATTATTAATATCGAGGATTACATCTCTAGTTTGAATGAACTTAGTACAAGGAATACAAAAGGTTGTAAGATTCCATGATCATAAATAAATAATAATATATTATGCATCGTCTTCCGCAAAAAAACATCATCAAAGTATCCTTCAGCGTTCCACATTTAAAAAGTCGATAACTTTTTTCTCTCCGTCAAGTTGGAATATTTTTTCCACGAACGCGTTTAATATCTTTCTCTCTTTCTAGGCAAACGTACACGTCACTCAAAGTATTCCGAGCTTTCACGTCCAATCAGAATACTACGCTCCGGAAAAAGACAAAAAAAGAATAAATCTTCCAATTACATCTCTCGCCTTGTCTTCGCTGTTACACGAAACGATATTGCAATCTAGACGCAGCAGACTCGTCGTCGTAAACGCAATAAATGATATCTTACTGCGCATATATATAGAAAGATAGAAAAAAAAACGTCGTGGTACGCGAGTAAAACTGGAGTATTTCAGCGAACAATGGCGCTCGCGAGATGGAGTGGCGCTAAAGAATCGTCGTAATCTGGGCTGGGCAAAAGGGGTTTGCTCTTAAAGCTTTGAACCTTCTTTTATATATATTCCTCTTGCGGCTCTTCTCAACGTTGTTATACTGCCTTTTTTTTTGTTTAACGCGTATACATGTCACTCGTACGTAGCTTTCTTCTTCTTCTTCTTCTTCTTTTTCTTGTCGTCGTTCTCTCCCTCTCTCGAAGAAGTGGATCATCGTGTCGCGTTAGTAATTTTTTTTTTCGCTGCTGCGATGGAAATAGTGCTGTCTGTCGTGAAATGTGTCAGTTACCCAGCAGTGGATGTTACAATGTACCAGAGCCGACATCCATCGCGAGGTGTCGATAAAAAAAGAGAGAGAGGGGGAGAAAGAGTTATATGGCACACACTCGCGTATAAAAAAAAAAGAGTGAGCGAAGTAACGAGACGATTTCCACTCGCGGCGAGAGGTTGCGTATAAAAAAGAGAGAAAAAAAAAGCTCAGCTGGACGGATGGATACTTTCGTAAGCGCTCAGTGTGTGTCTGCGTGTTATAAAGTTCAGTGGTTCTTGATCTCCTCGACGAGGCTTTTCCACGAATCCTCGATGGGCGCGAACACTGAAATGACGATGAGGGCTGCCGCGAACAGCACTATCACAACAAAGTAGATGCCGAACGTTAACTTCCTCAGTCCTGCGTGCTGGAAATGAAGAAAGACTTTTGTTAGAGTTTCCGAGTTAAAGGGCTGTATGTGTATGTGTGTGTGTGTGGCGCGATCGATAGTTTCGCGAGCGAGATGGTGGAAGGGGTGGGAGGCTACGGTTAATTACCGAGTGATTTTACTCGCGCTCTAACCCCCCTTTTTTTTATTCTTTCTTTTTGTGGCCTCGGGGCAAAAAGGAGAGGCTTAAGAACGCTTCGTTTGCTACTCGCGCGATGTTATTCTACGAGCTCGCAGAGATCTTTTTTTTTTACGAGGATTTTTCGCCGGCAGCTTATATAGCTCGATCGATCTGCTAACGAATGGAAATACTCGGCGCGTAAATGTTGCTCGCGAAACGATTGAATCTCTTTAAAGAGAGCTTAATTATTTTGTTGGGATTTGTTTTCGATGTCGATGTAAACGAGAACGCGTAAATCACGATTCGAAGTGGAAGAATTTTTTTTTAATTATTTGATATAAGACTTTCGTTGAATATACATTTAAAGTAGCTGATGGTATAACGAAATGAGCAAACTTTCCGTCGTGAAAAGCTCGAGCTCGTAACTCACGTGAAAAAAAAAAGTAAGAAAATCCAGATGAAATGTTGAAAAGGAATAATGCAATGTCCGTTCGTGCTTGCAGTCGTAGATATCCTTTCTCATTACATCAGCGAATTTTCTTCTTTTTTTTTTAACTGAAGTCATAGCGAGCTGGGGCGCGGAGTAGGAGTCTAAATTTTTCAAGGTAATCTTTTTCATGTTTTAAATGATGGGAGCCAGGGTCACGTCGTCGGTTCTATTTTCCAGGGCTCGGAATTCATCTGGTCTCGCGGGTATCATCTCTTCTTTCCCTAACTTTTATCAAAAGTAAAGTTTATGCTACATGCCCGCGCGCAGCTCTCGCTCTCTCTCACCAACTTTTTTTTTTTTGCCGCGGAGCAACAGCTAAAAAAAAAGAGATTTTTTTTTTCTTCTCGCGCATATTTCAAATTCTTCTTTCAACGCCAGCGCGTCCATTCATATCGAATGAGGTAGGAAAGTATAAGACGAACTATTGTTCGTGTTTTAACTTTCTTCGAGCGCGTTATCAAGTGTTCTTTCGTTTATAATTGAAATGACTTCGTTTTTATGTCTGTTACTGACACGTCTTGGAAATTAACTTTATCGTTTTAATCACACATCGATATGCAATGAATAAACATATAAATTTCTCGTGAAATGTCAGCTCATAAATTTCTTTTCCCGATCAATTGTAAAGACGTCACTGTATTGATAAAAAACTAATTTTACAGCAACAAAAAAATATACCTAACAATAATATCGAAAAGTAAATATTAGCATTCAATTTAAAAAAAAAATGAAATGTAGATATCCAATCTCTCGCAATTTACTTCTCGTCGCAGTTTCTCGACGCAAAGGAGGAATAGGAAAGAAAAAAAAAAGAAATGCGCGCAGCCTCGATAATCCCCTCCTTTTGGCGTACTTGATCAAACGGGAACGCGCGCTCGAGGAATTTTAATGAAAAAGCGTCGTCGTCGGTCGTCGTGGAAAACTTACCGGGGCATCCCGCCTGGCGTCCGGATGCGTCATGGAGTTGCGGGCGTGCACGTCCTTCATGGGGAAGGAATTCACCCGCTGGCTTCCTTGCTTGTCTGAGGCACAGCCGGCGAACTGCAAAAAAATGCAAATGTCTTGTCAGATGCGCCTTACCTTTACTTCGCATAGACTCTCTCTCTCTCTTGATTTTTAAAGTCGTTGCACGACCCGAAAATTTTTCAACAGGGCCTTAAGGACCCTTTACCATTTACTCGAATGAGGCAAATTTATTATACCGTTTTCAGACACATCTCGTACCGAAAAGACTACTAAAGGTAAAATTTAAATTTCGAAAATTCAGTTTACTAATAATTACTGACAATAAAAAAAAATTTTATTAGCAAACTACAATAAAAAAAGTAAATTGCCGCTCACACGAAGCGCAAAAATAACCAGCCGAGTATAAGAAAAAAAAGTGTCGACAACGCCATTAAAACTTGTATTTACAATGGCAGAAGAAAAAAAAAATAACAAAAGTATAAAAGAGCACGAAGCCTTACCGTGAGGAAGAAGTGAGTGAGTACGTGAAAGACGACGTAGGCCACAAGTACCCAGTCGACCCATTCAGGCAGCTTGGCCTTCGCCAGGCGCACGGCGAAGAATATGGCGACAACTGCAAAAAGAAGAAGAAGATATTTAAAAAAAACGTGAATTCAGCCTCGTTATATAGAAAGGAGTTCACTGTTATAAGGCAGCTCGCTCGTTCGCTCGCAAGGCGGTTAACCCGATTGACATTGGCATGCACCCGCATCTTGCTTCAACGTCATTTTCTCTCTCTCTCTTTCTCTTCTCTTTATTCGTTCGCGGTTTAGACAGTTAACTTGATAAGGGAGTGTTTTACGATTCGGTCGTTTCACTTGTGAAAATGAACTTTTGTCGCGGTAGCATTATATTTTGATTATATATTTGTATTAAGTACTGACGTTTGCATTGTTTTTAATAGAGATTGAATAAATTATTCTAATGAACCAGCAGTTCATAATCTTCCTTTAAATTATTCCGGTTATCGCGATGACGTTCTGTCCTTAAATCTGGATTAAACGTTAACCAAGTTCAAAACTACGACCAATTATCCGATTATCAATTTAGCCAGTCAGCCGCGCAAACTTAGAAATGCTATCATAATATATATACCTACTCTCCCGAGTATTAACCAAGATAATTTAGATTTTTAACGATTGTCCCTTTTCGCGCAGCAAGTAAATTAACTTTATTCAAGTGAAGTAGAAAAAAGTCTTGGCCTAATTCCAAAAGCTCAACTTTTTCTCAAAAAACTTGGCAATTACTTTTTTTTTTGCAAAACTTCCGAGTTTAATTAAAAACCATTAGGATCGAGCTTTCGAAGAAGGAAAAAAAAACGTTTTCGTGAAGTAGGCTAGCTTGAGCTCAATTACGCGTTTTTCGTGTGCGCACGCGGGGAGAGGAAAACTTACTTCCGCAAATGTGGGCAGCATTGCCGACGAACCAGTGAACCCAGTTGAATAGAATTCTTCGAGGTGCGCCTGGATGAGGCCTCATTGCCGCCATAAATGGCTGAATGAAACATAAGATCGTGGTTGCGAGACCCAGCGACGCATGGTACGTCTCGGTACTCCAAGCTTCCAGCTGAACGAAAATTACCACGAAAGCGGCGATTGTCATTGACCACGTGAGAAACATGAAGAAACGATGCCACTGGAAAAAAATTTTTTTTAATTTTTTGTGAGATAACTTGTCGATACGTGAATGTTATTTTTTTCTTTTCTTAATCACTCGAGGTGTTATACATTATTGAATTGGAAGAATACGAAATTATAAGTTGAAACATCGAGTGCTACAAAATTGATAGAGTATTGAAAAAAAATCAGATCTTGATTTGCTTAAAATTTTTAAAGATTTATATTATGAATATTTTATTGAACCGTCTGGTGACCGCCATTGGCCCGGTTAAATGCACACATTAAATTTTATCCACTTATAAAGTAAGTATCCAATTTCAAAAGGTTAATGAATTCCATATCGCATTATAAAGTTATGTAAAAAAACTTTTGACGGCCAATAAAAAATTCATATGCAAAAGTGCAAACTGCGCCATTAAGAATAAAAGGAAATGCCGATTTCTCAATTTCATTCCGAGGTAATCGATTTACCATCATGACGATTCAGCCTCAAGGGATTTTTCACCGTGATGAACGCTATTTTTTAACCTGATACAATAGTCAATTCAATCGTATGCATTCCATTTCGATATTGACGAAAAAAAAAACAATTTATCGCATTTTACGAACAAAAAACTTACAGCAAACCACTGATCCTTTCCACAGAGTTGCGAAGCGACCCAGGTCTGCCTGTAATACCTGGCAAGAAGCATACCAATAGATGCAGTTCCAATCCAAGACGCCAACATGAGAGCTCCGTGAATTCGTATGAGCAAATCACTCGCTGATTTTACGCGCCCTACGTCGGACCACAGTTTAGGCTCGCTCGAGGATATTTTCAACAAGTCGTGATAACCAACGTTACCCGCTTCTAAAAAGAAATATACGTTATTAACAAGAGGGAAAAGAAAATTAGACAGGAAGGAAAAAAAAGTAACGAGGTTGAAAAAAAAGAAGAAAAAGGAGATTGCGCAAGATTAAAAGTTGCATTTATTTTACGGACGGCTTGGCTTTTCACGGGGTAGATTTTTTATGAAATTTACGAGCCAAGGGGATATTCCTTTCTTTTTTATCGGCCTCTCGGGCTTTTTTAATTTCACTTGATGCTGATATTGTTCAGTCATGCTGTTTTTTTTTCGTAAGAGACCACGATTATCTAGTGTAAAATTATAATTAAATTGTTGGCAAATATTTTTTAAAAAGGTACAATTAATTTATACAAAAAATACGACACGAATTAAAATGTATCCATCATCGGCGTTAAAATTAGTAAGCTACTGCCATGCGCGAAAAGTTCAATTACGAAAATCGAGAACAAAAATATTTGTAATTAAAAAAGTCGTATTAAAATTATGCAAAATAACGTACCTTTAATACTACTCCCCGTGGCGACGAGAAGATAATAGGGTTTCGTCACAAGGTCGAATTGCATTCCTTCGATCGAAGTTATCTTGTTGCGGTAAAACTTGCACGACAAAGTTCCGTCCTTAGACGAAGTGGATATTGACTCGATTGCACCCGGTGGCTGCAAAAAAAAAAGTTATTTATTCTAACCAATTGCGTAGCAAATTTTAAAGTTCATTATGGATCAGCTGATTATCTTACCATTGTAATCTTCCTATTACTCTTGCCTTTATTCCACGACATCTGAATCTTCGCACCGTCGCTTTCCTTGATACAGTCGACAACACTGTCATCACCCTAAAAAAAATGATATACGTACATTATTGAATGATTCGAATAACAAAAATTATAAAAATTGTATCGTGTATGTTAATACCATGAGCTTGTCTTCGGACAGACCAACAGAGACGTATCTAGCTCCAGCTATTCGAGTCATCACCTCGAAAATGTAACGTTCGCCTTCGACAAGCACAGAAACGGCCAAATTGCAATCTTTCGTGTCAACGCAGTTGTCAGGACCACCGAAGCAGTTTTTTCGAGATCCGCAGCCTTCGTAGAACTGATCGTCTCTGCTATTTGCCTGGAAATACGGAAAGTTATTAAATTTTAAAGTTTTTTTTTTTCGTGTATCGAAACTTTCTTGTGTATCGACTGTGTGACGTGTCGTATCTGAAGTTTGATATATCTTTGATTGTGACTTTTCTTCGTGGTTTCATATCGTAACTTTTCTTCTTGTTTGAAGAGTTTTACCACATCCGGATGTAAAAAAAACAGCATGAAAAAAAATCTTTGTCGTATTTGATCGCTGTATCAGATAGTTCGTAACCCAATAAAAAAACTAAACATCTCCGATTGTTTGAAATCTTTTAGTATTCCCGAGTAAAGCACTTTCTTATCTATTAACATCAACAGAAGAAACAACCTTCACATCAAGTACAAATAAATTGCCCATCAATGTCCACTTACTCGATTAAAAAAAAATCAACCGTCCCAAGAAGAAAAAAAAAGAATGCAAAACGTCCTTGTTTCAACGTCTTTCCCACCATCATTCGGTCCCGAAATCAACTTCCGCTATCACATCCGGACAAAGAAACCAGTCGCGCCAAGGCCAAAAAGAGAAAAAAAAGTTTACTCATACACAGAAGCAGAGTTGATTGGCCAGCCTTCACCTTTTGAGAAGTTTTCAGGCGAAAATTAAATCTCATATACGTACGGCGGTGTCGAAAGCGGAGGGGAAGGGAATCATTTCGCGGGATCTAATGCCGAGAGTAGGTAGGTATAGGTAGGTAGATAAGCGCGTTCGAGCTCTAGCGAGCGTGACACGTAATATTGCAATCTCGCGCATTCCCGAACCTCCCAGAGAGAGCCTCATTATACGGAATGCCACTGCACTTGGCATTCGCTGTATCCCTCGCGTTTCGATTATGTCTGTTGATCAATTTGTACATATAAATTTTTTTGTCCCTCACGAACAATAGCGGGTGATAAGAGTCACGTGAAAATGTATATAAATATTTCGCGCATTTCTCGTTAATACGCTTAGATTAAATTCTCGATAGACTAAACCGCGAGCTAAAGTAGAAGAGAAAAAAAAAGTGAAAGGAGAATTCTTTATACCCTTCCTGGCCGGAGAAATAGGCTCGTTATATATCCTATAAATATGCATCCTTCCAAAGGAATTTGTCTCGCTCGATGTCCTTCGTTTGTAACTCAACACCTTTCGCATGTCTAATGATTCGCGAAAGACTTTTGCCCGGAAGCGCGAATAATCCACCGTGAAAACACGTTTTTTTTTCTTGCTGTATTTCGGTACGCGTTTTCTCTTTGTTGGCTCATCTTTCTCTCTCTGTTCGGTATAGTCGATCGATTTTCCAAGTGTGGGCGGAGAGAGACAGAGAGAGAGAGAGAGAGAGAGAGAGAGAGAAAAAGAAAAGTTGGAGTACGCTTTAATGAGGAAATTATTGGTAGATATTGAGAACGAGTCTCAGCGTTGCGGATTCAATGCTAATTGACCTATTGGAACTTTTATAACCGATGGTGCATCAGATTGTCGCTCTTAATTGATCGGATATTTTTTTCTTTTTTTTTTTATTCGTCTCTCGTTGGCGAGTCCCTTTTTAATCGGATTCGGTGGAGATATTCACAGTTAATTAATAAGTTTACTTCTTCCGAGGGTATTTTATTGAAACCAAAGTGCGATTGTGAATAAAAATTTCTTTTTATTAATTTTTCACGTGGTTTTGTTATTCTTACTTTTGAAAAAATTTATTTTGTAATATTGTGGGATAATTGAAAATGTACATCTATGAGAATATTTTTCCATTGCGCTAATGCAACGTTTGAATTATAAATTTGATGTAAAAATTATACACGATCTACCGTCGTTGACTTGCATTATTCATTTTTACCGCAGTTAACAAAGTTATAAATAATAAGAAGTCGTATCGCGACGGTTTCTCATAAAAATAACAGCAGCATTAAGAAAAACGCAGCAGATAAATGAGTGCAAGAATACTTTTAATAAAAGTTTATCTTTCGTTTCGCAATATTATCGACGTGAAATTAAAAAAAAAATACGTCTGGGAATATCGCACGCGCATATTTCCTCATTTGCATGTACAGCTTATAAAAAAAGCATTGTCGTTCCATTTTTTGTTAACCAAAAAAAAAGTAATAAAGAAAGAGACACACAATCATCGTGCGAGCGATTGAAAATTGGCTGCGCATCCATTTGGAATTTCAATTTCAGCAATCGGCGTATGGATTTCGGATCGTGGCACTGATCGTGGCATCGGATATTCCATCGTAATTCGGAGTCGCGCGCTCGCGTTCTCGCGGATCGATGATGATGATTCACCGGCGTATAATTAACAAACTGCCTGCGAATCTCACGCTCGTTTTGCATTTCAAAAAGATGCGCGACTCTGCACGAGCCCGGAAAATTAAAAAAAAACATTTTCGCGTCGTCGTCGTCCGAATGTTTATACGTTTCGCAGTCGTTGGAGATTTTTTTTTTGAGGGGGAGGTTTTTGCACGCAAGCTTTGACGAAATTCTTTCTTTTTTTTGGAAATGCTAGATTAAAGGATCAAAGGAAAAAGCGCGTTGATTTCTCGCAATTTTACGCGTGACTTGCAAATTTTTTTTCGTTCCGAGTACGGGAGGTATGCCTCATTTGACGTTTAACGTTGAATTCACTGAATTCTAAAACGCATCGTTGCAGTGTACGCGCGTTCGTGATAAATTCCGGTGAGAAGAATTTTTCAATAATTAAAAAAAAATCGCCGATTCATTGTGGTACGAATGCTTTGTCGGCGTTATTTCGCTAACGAGAGGATTTTGTATCCATTTTTAATGGTTAGCTATACGTCATCTTTTATCTCAATTATTCATGATAATCGTATTAAATATTCTTCTGGAAATTATCCATGAGTAACGCAACATTATGACCAGAGCAAAGCTATACACGCCACGTCAATCTACATTATCTCCAATTAATTAATTTCGCAAATTTCCACTGAAATAATATAACTCATTAATATTTCATCAAATTGCAAAAAAAAAAAAAAAAAACAAATAAACTGACAGATCATCGTCGCTCGCAAAAAGCAATTATTGTTTTTTTTTTCCTTTTCCACGCGGATATCGAAATACCACGGATAATTGAAATTTCAAAAGCTCGCGTTTCCATCATAATAATACAGCGGCGCACAGAATCCCACAGGAAATAAATCCAAATTGAATGTAGGAGCAGCGAAATAAAAACGCGACGTACTTGGAAAATGGTCGTCTGGACTAAAAGCAATTAAAAATAGTTTTTCTCTCACTCTCTTTTTCCAACGCGCTGTATGCACAAACAGACTGGCAACTCTTGGCGAGACGCAAAAAAAAAAAAAAACGCTCTCACTTAATTACGTAGCAGGCGTTTATACTTACCAGGTTCTCGGTGGTTGGGTTGTAGAAGGGTGGAGTGGTTGCACGCGGGAACGCAGCAACGCTCGGGGGTGTCGAGTGGATGTCGATTGAGCGCTTCACTACTGAGATACGGGGCGACTCTACGCCAACCCAGAACACGTCCCACGTCTTGCAGATCGTTGAGCTAAATGCGTTTAACGTGGAATTAATGGCGTATTCCTTATACGATGTTCGAATAATGTGTCAATAATGTTGACGTTTTGATATTTGAATTAACTTTGTGATCGGAGTTTTGCAAATCGCGATTGCAAAACAATAGTTATAGTGCTCGAATTAAGATAAGCGTACTTTTATCTTTGTGTCTTTACTGCTGCTTGCGTTTAAGCTTTATGAAGGTGCGTTCGAGCGTTTTGAATAATGGGAGAAAGCAAAAGCGTGAAATACGTTACTTCCTACGCGAAAAAAATAAAAAAGTTTTGAAACTAATAACGCTATGCTAATTTGAAAAATTTTCAAAATATATACAGTGAAAAAAAAAAATTTCTTATGTAATATTAATCGCCACGCAATTTTACAGTTAATAATTCAACGTAAACGAGAGTATAATTCACATTTGAAAAATTTTCAAAATACATACAGTGAAAAAAAAAAATTTCTTATGTAATATTAATCGCCACGCAATTTTACAGTTAATAATTCAACGTAAACGA
>JAWWMK010004807.1:0-30393 GCA_035047105.1 Galeopsomyia nigrocyanea
ATATGTGTGCGTGTGTGTGTTTTATAGCAGAGTCCGATTGTCTGAAAAGTTTCCTAGAAGGATGGAGGAACAAAATTGTTTATCCCGCAGATCTGGCGAATGCAGGATTTTTTTGGACGGTCAAGAAAGACAAGGTCCGTTGTTTTTGTTGTGGCACATACATTGGACGTTGGAAAAAAGGCGATAGGCTCTTCTACTCATATCTTCGCCATGCTGCACAGAAGTATGACGACGTGAACGACAAATGTCGCAATGTACCTATCGAGATATACAGTCTGTGGGATAATAAGGTACCCAGCATAATGAAGGATATCGAGAAGAAAGTGTGAAAAAAGATTTAACTGATGAAAAAAAAATTTTCGTTTTTGAATAAAAAAAGTGAATCTTAATTCGCGCGTGTGTGTTATTTACAACCTTTCTCTTTTGCTCGTCATATATATTTCTAAATACACGACGCGTTTGATGTGCGAAACTGTCGAGTAAAATTTTTTTCGCGGATTTTCTACATAAATCTTGATAATCGAATAGTATTCACTTGAAACGTATAGTAGATATTGTTTTTCGCTCTCTCTCTTTCTTTCTTTCTCTCTTTCAAGCATTAGCATCTCTCTTCTCTCCTCCTCCCTCCACAGTTACTCTGTCTCTCTCATGACGTGCGAGCGCGCGCGGTTGGTTTTTCGATGATCTATTATGTTCGCTCCCTCTCCACCTCGCGTCTATCTTTTCTCGCTGAAATGCAGGCTTCGTCTTAGTATACGCGAGTGTCGAAGTAGGCTCCCTCTTAGCATGAATTTTCAATGAAGTATTATGTTCGCTGTCCATCCGTCGCGCGGCTATCTTTTCTCCCTATATGCTGCGCCCGCGCAAAATACAGGTTTCTCTCTCTCTCTCTTTCTCTCTCTCTCTCTCTCTCTCTCTCTCTTTCTCTCTCTCTCTCTCTCTCTCTCTCTCTCTCTCTCTCTCTCTCTCTCTCTCTCTCTCTCTCTCTCTCTCTCTCTGTCTCTCTCTCTCTCTCTCTCTCTCTCTCTTTCTCTCTCTCTCTCTCTCTCTCTCTCTCTCTCTTTCTCTCTCTATCACGTATATTAAGTTGCGGCAGCCATTTCAAAGGGCGGATTCCGGAGTAGGCGCTTCGTTTGTTGCTATTTTGTTGCTAATTTGTTACGTAATAATTGATTTTGTTGCTATTGCCGTTCCCGAGATATGGGGTGCCCTTTACCTTAATATTAAGCTACGGCAGCCATATACGCTATCTCGGAAACGGAAGCAGCTAACGACACGGGGGTGGCGACATATTTTGTTGCTAATTTGTTGCTTTAAGACTATATAATTCCAAAATCCCAAAACCTACCCCTATATATTAAATCACTTTCAGCTTAAATACGGAACTTTCAAATGCACATTCATTAACAGTTAAGTCACCGCATTTGGCCCAAATGAATCTTTTTGTCAGTGTATGCCCTTGAGGGGCTTCATAATTTCAAGATAACTGGAGATTTTCTCTCTTGTTGATCTCGTCATCTAGCAAAACCGTGCTGTTTTTGTCTTTTAGATTTCCGTTTCAAACGGAAATGTTCGACCTCCACACACTTTTATCTCCAATATAGATAAAAAAAAGGCTCAACCTCACACCTTTGAGTATCTCTCCCATAGACTGGTCCTGTTGGAGGAGTATTGGAGAGAGCACAGTAACAAAAGCATCATGTTACTGTGTGTGCAGAGAATGAGAGTTTGAACGAGTCTCGTGATTATTTCACTGCAGATCTATTCGCCAAGTTTGAAGATGCATATGTGGATGCCAGGAGTAACTTGACCCCTTGTATGGCTGCTAATGTTCCTGTGAATAATGCTAGCTCTTGCTCAACAGGCACCGGTCCAAGCATCCAGGTATTCGCTCCACCCTCTGCTCTGTCTCCTTTGCAGCTGCTCAAGTTCTCTGGGGTACAGAGAGACTGGGATTTCTT
The DNA here is from genome assembly GCA_035047105.1 of Galeopsomyia nigrocyanea. NCBI lineage: Eukaryota > Metazoa > Arthropoda > Insecta > Hymenoptera > Eulophidae > Galeopsomyia > Galeopsomyia nigrocyanea. The sequence goes on from JAWWMK010004807.1 coordinate 1,962, forward strand.
CAAAGAGCTGTTCGTGGTCATGGTACAGGATGTGCCCACGTACACCAACACCCAGAAGCTGATTAGGCTGATAGAGACCCTCGAGGGTGATCAATCCAAAAGGCTCAAGTACCGCGGCCCTTTGATGATCAGAGCACTGGTCTCTGTTGGTCGAGAAATAAGAAGTCGACGACCCTCAAGAAACTGCAGCAGCTCTCTTTCCCATATATTTTGTTGTTGTAATGCTCTCCATATTTCTCTATATCTTTCCTCAGCTGTTCTCTACTTTCCAGCTTCCTTTATCTTTCTTATCTTTTTGGAAACTCCATTTCGTCGCCTCATTGCAATGAGGCAGGCGGGATGTTGCGCCCGATGACGTCCTCTGCCAGCGAGCTCTCTCGTTTTTCCCACTGAGGTAAGCGATAGACTGCTTTCTCCCTCTCGCCACTTTTCGGCGGTCCTGCACCAGGTATAAATCCCTTGCGCGCAGGCCTCTCTACCTATTCCTTTTGGCTGACTTTGCGGTGCGTGCGCGTCACTTTGCCACGTATCATAAAGTCGATAAAAATCTCAAAGTTCTACAATTTCAACTACTATTTCAAGTCACTAAGATTATCTCATCTGTACATAATTCATGACAAGAATAAAATTCACGTATTATTCAAATTGTGTGTCGAAGTTATTAAAAAACAATTACCTACTCGGGCAACTTAAACTCAATTAATCAGCACGTGGTTTCTTTCTTAAATATCGGAGCTTTCTCGAGGTTCAACTTCCATGAACGGAAAGGCAAAAACAAATAGAATCACGGAAAAGTTCATTGATTTGGTTATACAAGAAAGTATCATCTAAGTTGTAACTAGCAATTTAACAATCGCATAACGTTAACAAATCTTAATTTCATACTTATATTACGATTTTTCAAAGGGTTCCCACTATTTTATCGAAAAAATAATTATAGATTTGAATTCAGGATACTTGAAAGTATAAAGAACGATCAAAATTAATGATTCGTGGGCGAATTGGTCGGTAGGTGAACGATTTTGAGGGTGTCTCGCTTGCCTAATAATGGTTTACCGAGATCGACCAAAGTTTCGCATCTCATATACTCGGATAAAAATATCTACTTGATGCAACAATTTACCTTAAATGATAATAATGAAGATGGAAGAGAGTGAACTCTTTTATCCCATGTGGAGTAGAAATACTGTTTTACTAGCGTTGAGTTGCCCGCTTCGCGCGCATATTTTTCTGTTTGTTTGTATCCTGTATAAAAATGTATATTATTTACATAAGTCAAAATGTTCAAAATATTCAAAAATCTTCTACAATAATAAATATTCTTTAATCATTAATATTTTTCTCTAATTAAATATTCAAAAGACATTCACCATAAAAAATATTGATGAATTTTTCATTGCTCCAAAATATTTAAAAAAATTTCCATTTCAAATGTAAATGCAGTAGGATTTGTAAAAAGAATGTGTTTTTTGACAATACTTATCTAATTAACGTTCTTAATATATCTACTCTACGTTAGCTCATTTTATAACAGCTCTGAAATTAAGATATTTTAATTTTTAATTTTCTTGCCAACGCTCACTCGGTATATGAAATTTAGAACTTCATGGACACACGTTAAGTCATTTTGGTTTACCAGAAATAACCAAATATCTAGAAGACATTGACAATGAATTAACAACTGAAATCAGTGCCAAAGACTTTCACACCTTGCAATATGAAATAGATTCGTTGAAAGCCAAGCAAAAAGAAATATTTGATAGAGTGTTAGGATATTTAACTGGACAAAATCGACAAAAATGTATCTTTATAGATGCGCCAGGAGGAACTGAAAAAAGTTATTTACTGAATGTACTAATAGAACATTTGTAAAATATAAATGCAAAAAATAAATGTGTAGCTTGGATAGGAATAGCAGCTAATCTGTTAAAAAATGGAGAAACAGTACACTCGACGTTTAAACTACCATGGTCATTGACGGAGATTACAACTTGCAACATAAAGTCCAATTCAAATGAAGGATATAACCTGAGGGACGTGAAAGTGATTGTATGGGATAAAATTTCCATGGCATCAAAATTGGCACTTGAAGCGGTTGATCGTCTACTACGGGACGTATGCAATAATGACCAACCATTTGGAGGTAAAGTAATAATCGTTTCCGATGACTTCAGTTAAATTTTATCGGTGGTTTGACATGGTAGTCGCACAAAAATCATAGAAAATTCTGTAAAGAATTGTTATTTATGGCCAGAATTCTATCGAATGACGCTCAGCAAGAACTTGCGAGTTACAGACCATGACGAATTATTCAAGAAATGGCTTTTATCAGTTGGTGAAGGGAAACGTTATAGCGAATATGAAGAGGAAAACGAATTAACGGAAATCCCACATTCTATGATTACCAACAAACAAGACATCGTCAAGGAGATATTTGTCAAAAAATTAAAACTTAACGATACGACCTTGAATAATAAAATTATTTTGGTTCCTACAAATAAGGATGTATTAGATATTAACAGCGAGATATTAGATATAATGGAAGGGAAGTACAAAGAATACTTGAGTACTGATACAATAGAAAATGATAATGGTAAAAATATGGCATCAATAGTACCAGATGAATTTTTAAATATAAAGATGCCAAATGGACTCCCACCTCATATACTACGATTGAAAGAAGGCGCTGTGATAATTTTATTGAGGAATTTAAATATAAGTGAAGGACTGTACAACGGTGCGAGGATGGTTATTCAAAACATGAGAAAATACTCGATTCAAGCCAAGATTACAGGTAGTACTCATACTGGGAAGTCAGTTTTTCTCTCAAGGATATGCTTATCGGCATCAAAAGAGGATTTTCCATTCGAATTGAAACGAAGACAGTTTCTGATCAGATTGGGTTTTGCAATAACCATTAATAAATCACAGGGATAGTCTTATGATCATGTCGGAGTATACCTCCCTACACCGATTTTCAGCCATGGACAACTATATGTGGCGCTGTCGAGGGCGAGAATGAAAAACAATTTAAAATTATTATTGCTTAACAACGCTATGATTAAACTGACTAATAAAAAGAAAAATAAGAAAATTTACACAAAAAATATCATTTATAAAGAAGTATTATAAATAATTGACATCACAAGGTTGAACAACAATTGATCGATGATCTTTTTTAATACATCGTTTCTACTTGACGAATCGTTGGTAGATTTTGCAGATCCTGGCAGTCTATTCGCATGAATAGTTCGTCGTTTCTGGTAAGACATGTGATTCGTTAAATACACTAGTACTTTTAATTATCATTTTTACAAATTGATTTTTATATCACTTACAGTTACCGCAATCATACATTCACATTTAAAGCATATAAATGCCAAAGAAATATCACGTAGTGCCAAGGTGACCCTCGGATTGCCTAATTTATACGAGGGATCTAATGTCACAGCTAAAAACAGATCATTTCATTATTTTTTATGTTGCCCTCTCGCCGCCGCGAGTTGCCGATTTCAAAGTCGGATATATGTTCTTGACAAATTATAAAATATATTTCGCAATTTCGTCATTTTTACTTAATGAATCGTTAATATATTTCCAGATTCATACTGCCTTATAGCTACGGACAAACGTTGATGAAGTAATCTCACATAGCCTTATTTATACGAAGGCAATAGTGTCACAACAATGACAGTTTTATATTTTTAATTTGGCCACCTCACCCTTGCGAGCTGCCGGTTCCATGCCCGGACATAAACACAGAGGAAAAAAAATTGCGTGTAACAACATTTTTGCAGGTGCCAGGTGCCTCCCAGGTCGACAGGGCACCATCCACAGGAAAAGCCATCAGATGTTCCACGATATCACAAAAAAATACCAGTTATTCCAGAAGACGACGTCCAGATGCCGGGGTGACTCCCAGATCGACGGGAAACCACCCACGAGGAAGGGCACCAGGTATCTCACGATATCCTCGAAAATCACCAAGTGCTCCAGACGATGATCTCCAGGTGCCAGGGTGACTCCCAGGTTGACGGGACACCACCCACGAGGATGGGCACCAGGTATCCCACGATCTCCCCGAAAATCACCAAGTGCTCCAGAAGACGACGTCCAGGTACCAGGGTGACTCCCAGGTCGATGGGACATCACCCACGAGGAAGGGCACCACGTATCTCACGATATCTCCTAAAATCACCAAGTGCTCCAGAAGACGATGTCCAGGTGCCAGGGTGACTCTCAGGTTGACGGAACACCACCCACGAGGAAGGGCACCAGGTGTTCCACGGTATCCCAAAAAATCATCAGCTGTTCCAGTAGACGATGTCCAGGTGCCAGGGTGACACCCAGGTCAACGGGACAACACCCACCAGGATGGACAGAGAGTATCCCACGATATCCCCGAAAATCACCAAGTGCTCCTGAAGACCGTGCTCAGGTGCCAGGGTGACTCCCAGGTCGACGGGACACTATCCACAGGAATAGTCACCAGGTGTTTCACAATATCCCAAAAAATCACTAAAAGACGATGTCGAGGTGCCAGGGTGACTCCCAAGTCGACGGGACACCACCATCGAGGAAGGGCGCCAGGTATCCCACGATATCCCCGAAAATCACCAAGTGCTCCAGAAGACGGTCCTCAGGTATCAGCGTGACTCCCAGGTCGACGGGACACCATCCACAGGAATAGTCACCAGGTGTTCCACAATATCCCAAAAAATCACCAAAAGATGATGTCGAGGTGCCAGGGTGACTCCCAAGTCGATGGGACACCACCCACGAGGAAGGGCAGCAGGTATCCCACGATATCCCAAAAAATCCAGTAGAGTCCAAAAATAAAAAATTTTTATCATGTTGGACCAAGAAACGACGAAACGTCGTGGAACACGGTCCATATCTTGGACCATGTCCATGACCATGGTCACTTAGTAGTACCAAGGGATAACACACAATACCCTCTAACCATCCATCATTCCAGACTTCGATTATAACCATTACGGCGGCCCATTGGGCAAGAAAACCCATTTGGACGGAGGAACGAGGAACGTGGACGTAGAAAATGAAATTTCCATTTATCATGGTAAACCATCGCCTTTATCTCGGACCATGACCATGGAAATGGACATGTGATGATATCAATGGATAGCTCTCGGTGCCGCCTAACCGTTAGTGGTTTCAGATTTTGATTCCAACCATCATGGGCGAACCATTGGGCAAAGAAGCGCACGGTCAACGCGGAAAATCGAGCTTTAGGTTTTTCGGACGCCTCACTTTAATGTAATAGATGATTGGTAAAAAGTCATATACAAGTGTCGACGTTTCGAGTTGAAATACAACTTCTCTTCAGGACAATCTGGAAATTTTATTATACATTGAAAAATTTACATCTACAGCGCAGAACGGTACAATTCTTTTTCGCAAAACTCACCAAATTCAAAATACTATATAGGAATATAGAGTAACAATTCTTTTCTGTCGCTGTTGTTTCGCTGTGAGATTTTATTTTTACTGATGTAACGCATGGAATCTCCATACATGTAAGCTTTTTTAGCCTAAGATGCAAACAAACAAGGAAAAAGGATATTTTTAATAATATAACTATTGAACTGAACGTGAAAGGCCAGAGTTTTGTATCTCTGTCGTATTACTATCAAAATTTTGCAATAGTTGTCGTAGAAACTTACATATATGGAAGAACTCATTGTCAGACAAACGACGTAGAGTGAATTTTCATACTGAAAATATTCAGTGGTCAAAGTGGCTGCGTGTCCGCTTGCAATAACTTATTACAGCAGAGTTTCGAGGGTGACTGGCTGGGTGAGTTTTATAGGCAAGAGTCGGACGGCAAAGAGAGCCAAGAGAATTCTGGAAATTACCAGTTGCTATGCGGACAGACAAATTTTCGCGCGCATAAGTACATATATAGTTTTGCGCGCACGAGCCAAGACGGAGCCTGGGCTCGCCCGTGGAAAGGCAGAAAAGTATGACATGGTAAGAGGTCGCACCTGCAGTCAGTAAAGTAGGTCACTGTTGATCATGAGTCAAGCAGTGAACTCTTACCTCCTCATGTGCTCCTATTACTTTCGCTGCCCGCTCGCTCGAGTTTCGCAGCTGGTTTTTTTTTACATTTTTTATTGTTAAAGTGTACATTAATATGGTCGATGGAGTGTTTATAATAAGAGCTAAGTTTTGCAGTGTCCAACATGTGGTTGATGTTGTTGTGTTTTGTACTTTGAATGTAAAACATTTTGGAAAAAAATCGTCTTGATTTGCTTCGTGCTGAATCTAAGATTTTTACATTGTTAAAATCCGCTTTGTGGTGTAGATTATAACAATGCTCTGGCAACCTGTAGATTTTGACTTATTTTTTATTATGTATTCATGCTCATACAAACGGTTTTTTAGCTTCCTGCTTGTCTGGCCAATATAACGCTTATCACACTTTTTGCAATTAATCTCGTATACTACACCGCTCTGCTCTAGCTTATCCATTTTATCCTTAGCTAATGTGATGAACCTAGAAAACTTGTGTGTCGGTTTAGCTATTAATTTGTAATGAGTATCCTTTAGATCAACAATAATAATTGCAGCAGCAGAAATTCTCCAAATCTAAATTCAAATAATTCAAGAAATGTTTTACATTCAAAATACGAAATACAACAACATGAACCACATGTTGAACACTGCAAAACTTAGCTTTTATTGTAAATACTTCATCAGCAATTGTTGGAATTATGTATGTATGGGTGTGCGTCTAGATTTCGGTCATGTGTACGCACGCGCGCCGCCAGAAGTGCCTAGTTGACTCAGCGCTCGTACGCCACTGCTTTACAGCAACTCGCTCTGGTCGGTCGTTTTTCTTGGTGCTCTCTAATAAAACTTCCTTTGGTGATTACATCGTGGCTTTTTTATTTGCTCTGCCCTTCCATACTTCCATCAGGTGATGGGCAGTCAACACACTTCCATCGCGCGAAAATAAGGTGTTCTTTAGTGGTGTGTATTAAAAAGTCAAGGAGAGGAGACGCGTCGCGTGGCGGATAGAAGCTAGGCGAGGAGATTACTTTTGTTCTCGTATGTGAGTGAGTGCCGTAAACAAAAAACCCAAGTGTGAAAACACACGCGCCCGTCGTCCTTCTTTATCGAGGGGATTCTCCGAGAAAGAAATGGAGAACACGAATAGGGGCGCAGGCCTTGCCACAGCAGCGGCAACGGCAATTCAATCACCGAGTAAGTACTCAGCTCTGACTTTGTATAATGAAAGTCGCGGTGCGCAACGAATTAATAAGGTGGATGAATTTTCTTTCGGGAAGCCGAGAAAATACGCGCAAAATATCGTGTTCCTTTGTCTCAATTCTCAAAAGTCGGTGGTTGCGTCATACACCAAGCATCAACCTGTTGCCGCCTGCATTGATTAAAAATGGCGGCGCGCGCGCTCGCAACCAAGCGGCCGAGAAAATATGGCCAAGCGGCAAGCCGGCCGAGGAAGACGTGCACGCGCACACCCTCAGTAAAGAAAGAGGAAGGAGTTCCAAAACTGATCGTCGCGCACCGCGAGGAGAGAGCGTGTGCGCGCGTTCGTGAATCGAATCGCAAAGGAGTTTACATGAATACGCGAGTCGAGTGTATTACGAGCATTGAATTACTTTATGTCTGCTGCATGAAACTTCGAATTGATATCTCAGATCGTAATTCTGATTCGTGCGGTGCAAAATTATGAAGTTAATTTTCAGTTATTTGCAAAACATTAAAGTTAATAATTGTTATGCTAATTGGTGAAAAATAATTAGTTTCAATCCACTTCTGTGAAAAAAAATAGACTTTCTCTGTTTTTGCTGTGTGGCGTAAACATTAAATAAATGGTGCTGATGTATATGTCCGTATATGTGTATGCGAATAAATTAGCATGCACATATACATTCATTTAATATAAAAAAAAATTTATTGTATCGCAAATAAGTAGATTAGTTAACACTGACACTTTCATCTAGACGTAAGGGAGTATTGGAATTATGTATGTATGGGTGTGCGTCTAGACTTCGGTCATGTGTGCGGACGCGCGCTGCCAGAAGCGTCTAGTCCGGCCTAGTCGACTCAATGCTCGCGCGCCACTGCTTTACAGCAACTCGCTGTGGTCAGTCGTTTTTCTTGGTGCTCTCTAATAAAACTTCCTTTGGTGATTACATCGTAGCTTTTTTATTTGCTCTGCCCTTCCATCATTCCATCAATAATATTAATGGAACAATAAAAAATGTAAAAAAACCAACTTTCGATGCGAACTCGAGCGAGCGGACAGAGAAAGTAATAGGAGCATATGAGGAGGTAAGAGTTCACTGCTTGACTCATGATCAACAGTGACCTACTTTACTGACTGCAGGTGCGACCTCTTACCATGTCATACTTTCCTGCCTTTCTACAGGTGAGCCCAGGCTCCGTCTTGATTCGTGCGCGCGAAACTATTGTTAGGCGCTGGACTCGATATGATGTGAAGTTGGCAGCGGGTTCTTCCCGATTTCGATACTTAGTATCACTCTGAAGGTGGTTGAAAGGATTGTACACAAATGTTAGTTTAATCTTTACTTTTATTTGAAAAGTCGGTATAAAGAGCTCTGTATTGTCGATATTGAAGCTTCTTGGGTACTTGATCGATTGCTCCTTAATGATGAGCGCACGCGGGTTTTATAGAGATCGGCAGGAAGGGGTGAAAACTTCTTGAAGACGAAGAGATCCAACGAGAGAAGGTATATCCCCTCTCGAAGTTGTCCCGAAGTCGTCCAATTGGTTAGTAGAAGACTCAAGGGCGTTCGCACCGCTCAATAGGAGCCCAAGCTCTCCTACCACCAGCTTGTTGTTTGAAAGAAGCAAATAATTTTTTGAAGCTGGAGATTAATAACTTGATACATTCATAACTCATAGTGTTCTTGATAAATCCGCGTAGATGGTTGACAGTTAAGAAGATTGTTTATAGTTCTTGTTTCTTGTGTTTTGTTTTGCGGGAATGATTGGCATTTAACTGTCGCTTAAGAGGGAGTTCTTAGAATTGCTTGTATCTTGTTTTGTGTTTTGCAGCGGTGATTGATAGTTAACCGCCGTTCGTTGCTTTGAGAAATTTGAGTCTTGTTTATTCTTTTAGCTGACACAAAAGAAAGTTCGCGTTTTTCTCGACGTCTTATCTAAATGATTGGCGTTTAACGGTCAGATGCTTTGTTCGATATTCTACTGGCTTCGGAAAAACATGTGTATTCATCCCTGTGTTTAAAATGTGTCTGCTAAGTTTATAAATTGAAAGCGTAAGTTTTCGTAGAAATGGTCACATACGCGCGCGCGCGTACGGACGCCCCTTATACGTCTAACGCACGCATGTCAATGTGCACGTAGCCCCATTGTATAAGAGTACATCTTAATGTTTATGCACTGACGCGCACGCAGCCCACTCTAAAATTGTCGTGACTGCACTTCTTAATATATTTGAGGTTATTCGATTAAGGGGACCAGCCAGTGTTAAACAGGACAAATTCAAAATTTTTTTATTAGCGTGTAAATATCGTTCTAATAAAGATATCGTTATAAAACTTCTTTCACCTCAAAGTGCTCGGTGTGAGCTTTCATTGTCTTTCCTATAAGTCCCAAAATCTCAATTAGGGACCCCAGAAAGTTCCCTAAAGTGTAACATCTTATTTTTTGAAAAATCACAGCGCGGTGCATGATTCCGAACGTTAGAATGAACGAAAATCATTTTGGGAGGGCTCATTATTTTCGCTAGCATCTCTACTTGAAAATGAGTGGACCACTTTTAAAAAAAAAGTTGATTTTTCCATTTCTTTTCAGGCAATTTAGAAAAAAAAAATTTTTTTACCAATTTTTTTTTCTAAACTGCCTGAAAAAAATGGAAAAATAAATTTTTTTTAAAAGTGGTCCACTCATTTTCAAGTAGAGATGCCAACGAAAAAAATGATGCCTCCTAAAATGATTTTCGTTCATTCTAACGTTCGGAATCGTGCACCGCGCTAAGATTTTTCAAAAAATAAGATGTTACGCTTTAGGGAACTTTCTGGGGTCCCTAACTGAGATTTTGGGAATTATATGGAAGAAAATCAAAGTCCATACCGAGCACTTTAAGGTGAAAAAAGTTTTATAACGATATCTTTATTAGAACGATTTTTAAGCGCTAATAAAAAAAATTTTGAATTTGTCCTGTTTAACACTGGCTGGTCCCCTTAATGCAGCATGCTTCACGCGATTTAAACAGCCTGCGGCTGTTACACTATGTACTTATGCGCGCGAAAATTTGTCTGTCCGCATAGCAACTGGTAATTTCTAGAATTCTCTTGGCTCCCTTTGCCGTCCGACTCTTGCCTATAAAACTCGCCCTGCGAGTCACACCTCAACACTCTGCTGTAATAAGTTATCGCAAGCGAACACGCTGCCACTTTGACCGCTGAATATTTTCAGTATGAAAAATCACTCTACGCCGTGTCTGAGTTCTTCCAGATATGTAAGTTATCTACGACAACTATTGTAAACTTTTTATAGTCATACGACAGAGATACGAAACTCTTGGCCTTTCAAGTTCAGTTCAATAGTTATATTATTAAAAACATCCTTTTTCCTTGTTTGTTTGCATCTTAGGCTAAGAAAGCTTACATGTATGGAGATTCCGTGCGTTCCATTAGTAAAAATAAAATCTCACAGCGAAATAACAGCGTCAAAAAAGAATTGTGACTGTTTGTTCCTACATATTATTTTGAATTTGGTGAGTTTTGCGAAAAAGAATTGTACCGTTTTGCGCTCTAGATATAAATTGTTCAATGTATAAAAAAATTTCCAGATCATCCTGAAGAGGAGTTGTATTTTAACCCGAAACGTCGACACTTGTATATGACTTTTTACCAATAAAAAAGTATTTGTACTCCACATGGGATAAAAGAGTTCACTCTCTTCCATCTTCATTATTGAAATTGTTTGGAGTATCTCGAATGGAAAATAACGAAGAAATTACCTTAAATGAGATATCGCAATCATGATGCTTTTTTATTCTAGCGAAATTAACATGTTTGTCAGAGGAAAAGTCAGTTTTACGAATTTTAATACTAATTCAGCCCGTGACTTCCTTGAACCAATTACTTTTACGGAGGGCGGAAGGCACGAATGCTCCGACCACTAAATGATATGCTGGGCGCACATATAAATCGAACGCTCGAAAGAGAATCGGGAATGCATGCAGGAAGAAAGGAAAATGAAGTCACACAACATCGTTATTTATTATTCACAAGTATGCATATTTATTGCAACTCCTCAACTCTCACGTACCCGAGGCGCGCCAAGCAGCGTCTCAAAATGACGGCAACTCTGCAGAGATAACTGCCAGAACAAAGGTGTCGCCGAGACGCAGCACTGCGGTCTCGTGATACCTTGTTCGGCAAACAACAACCGGGCGACCCAGTGCCGAAATGCGCACGGAACGCGATCATGCGCCTCCGCGCAAAGCACTAGGACTCGGCCTGGTACTCCAGAACACGCGAGAAAGTGAGAGAATAGAGAAGCGACCCACCGTGGCTTACGTAATCCTATGCGATGCGACGTGGAGGGCTGCGCAACTTGAAGATGGCGACGACGGCCACTCGTTGATGGTCTGGCCTGGACTTCTCCGGGCAGAAGATGAAGGGGACGGCCGGCTGGAAAAAGAGGTCGGAAGCTACCCGGCCCGTATTCAGCCTGCGGCTGATACACGAATGATAACAAGTTTCCTTCTTTGCCGACTTTGCTAACATTGCAAGGGGCATAAACAATTTTTAGTGAGAAAGATCACACGACGCTGAATTTTTGGATCCCGCGCCATGACAGTTTTTCAAATCTTTCCACAGTATACAACGTCCGCCGAGTGTACACAGTATAATGAAAAAACCTTTTGATTCCCGAGTCGTAAATAATTTTTTTCTAAATTCTATAGCCATTTATGTATACTGTATGATACGGAAATTCGATAAATAAGCCTCTAACGTCCTCTACCTTGACCCGAACAACTGTTATCGTTATTTTTATCATTACTACGTCTTTTGCATCGTAAAATGAAGTACCTTTTTCATTTTCCACTCGTAAAAATTTTGCTCTAAATTCTATAATTATTTACATATGCTAAATAATGTGAAAATCAGATACATAGGCCCTCTTCACTGGCCTGGACTGCTGTGATTGTTTTATCATTTTCATATCTTCAGCTTAATCAACTATAGGATCCCTTCAATTCCCAACGGGGAAAAAGTTTTTATTCATCTTCGAAAGTCATTTGTACAGTCGAGTGAAGATATTCTTTCAGAAAGTTTCCAAAATAAAAGAAAAACGTCATCGGCTTTAAGGGGGCCGCCCAGTCGAGATTTCAACAAGATAAGCCACAAAAAATTAATTCGAAAATTTAATGAATACTAATTTGAAAAGTGCCCAAAAACTAAAAAAAACTATATATTATGAGAAATGGAGCAGTTTTCTCACTTTATGAATGAAAGTTATTCTACATTAAACAATATTATTACGCGTTTTCTCTTTTAAACCCAATTTTCTGAAAATACAGATTTTTCATTCTTTTTAAACTTCAAAAAGAAATTCGCGACGAACCAATTATCCAAGTGAGCTGTAATTTGGTATACTTATTCTATATATCATACGGAACAAAAGTATGGAACAGTTTTTCGTTATTTGATTTTGTTTTGAATTGGCGGCGTGATGAGCATCAAAATAGCCTTAAAATGATTTTTTTCTCAATTTTGATGTTTTGTAGCTATATTTTCTTTTCTTTTCAATTTAAAAAAATTCTGTTCCATACTTTTATTCGGCAAGATATATAGAATCGGTAACCCAAATTACAGCTTATTTCGATGTTTACGTAATTATCACAACCGTGTGAATGATTTTAAGTGGATTGAAGATGGGTTTTACACGCTTTTTTCATGTGCCAATGTAAGAAAAAAATTTATTTAGATAGATGGAAATAGTGAAAAAAATTTTTTTCGACTGGGCGGCCCCCTTAATCTATCAAAAAGTTACTCTGATTGGTTGTATATGAAAACATTCCAAAACAATTTATAGTACCTGACTATACATAACAAATAGTGTAAATTAGAAAAATGTGCCGCTTATGTTGAAAGTTTAAATGCAAGGAGTAGTATTATCTTAAAAAAATCAATCGTCTTTATTAAAAAAATTAACATGTTGCAATTTATGTTCAGAAAATCTTGTCATCCATTTTACCGTATGCGTATTAAATATCCAAGTAGCTTACAATAATAATAAATATATTAGGTTCGGAACGAGGGTCATGTGCGAAAAGCAAAACGTTTCGCTTTTGCGATTTTTACTAATTATTTTTAGTATTTCGTCTTGATTCTATCAAGGAGCTAAAGGTGCTTGAATAAGCTACGCCCCATGCAATAATACCATAAGTCATTCAACCGTAGAACAGTGCATGATAAATGATCATCATAATCTTTGTACTTATGAACTTGTCTAGTTTATGAAAAATAAAAATTAGGTATTTAGTTGTTTTAACTACGTAATCTATGTGACTAGTAAGATTTTGTCTCCAAGTCTATTATATCTCCAAGATACCTATACTATTGCACTCTTTGCGATTACCTGTAATTTATTTGTATTTATACTAATCTAGGCACACTATTCCAGTAGCTGGCAAAAGTTATATATTCAGTCTTTTCATCGCTAAACGACAATTTGTTGTCTATTAACCAGTTCGCTACTCATTCTGGTACTTCATTTTTTATCGCACGATATTATAGCAGTATCATCTGCATATGATATTATAAAACTATTTAGCATTTCAGCTAGCAAATAATTAACGTACAATATGAACAATAGAGGCCTTAGAATTGTACCTTGTAGTACTTCAATATCTATATTTACGTTATTTCCTCTGATAACATATCTATATAATCTTTTTAGCAAAATACTACGGTCAACTGTATCGAAAGCTTTTCGCAGATCTAGTAAGGGTACTAGTGAGTGAATGTTTCTATCTAGAATATAATTTAAAGTACTAGTCAGTCTTTTAAGAGCGTCTTTAGTGCCTATATTTCTCATAAAGCCATATTGTTGTTTAGAGATGATATTATTTTCACTTACGAAATTATAAATTATAAACAATAAATATTGTTAATATTAATTAAATTAATTAACCTCTTAGAAATTATTTTTTTGAATATTTTTGCTATATTAGAAGTCAGCGTAACAGCTTCATAATTCTCAACCTTGAATTTCTATTTTGCTTTATATATTTGTGTGATTTCAGCAATTTTCAATGTATATGACCAAATCCCTGGACCAATACGATGATTAACTAAAAATGTCAAAGATTCAGCAATGTAGTCGATTATGATTTCAATTATCTCATCAATTACCCCAAGGCGTATTATTTTATTTTGCTATTTTTGCCTGTACTTGCGTGCAATAAGTCGGAATCAGCGTCGCGTCACTGCTTAGTGAGAGCAAGAGACGGTGCATGCTTTAGAGAAGAAGCTAGTCTCTCGCAGATGCAGTTATATCTCTGACGTGTGTAATATCAGAACTTACAATTGCACTCTATCCCAGATTCTTACAGGAATAAAGGCTACGGCTATGCTGTCCCAGACACTTACTGAAATACGAGCGTGGAATTGGGAAAATATGGAAATGAATGGTTTAACATTCGCGTAACTGTAGAAGAAAAAGGAACACAGAACATATAAATATTATAATACAACTTACTTTTATTAATTGATGCTTTGAGTAAAGAACTTCGCGCGAATAAAAATTTGAAAAGAATTGAGTCCCCTCCGAAAATAAAAAAGTAGCTTGCTTTTGTCTTGGCCAGACAGAGCGTACCCCAGACGCGCAAGGCTTTTCAACAACTCGGGGATGGCTTCCCTTCTTCTGGATCTTTGTCTTCTGGATCTCTAGGGGGCTGCGGTGACGATCTTGCGGCAATTGGCTCGATCATCAAAACAGACTTCCGAGTTACGCAAAACGGTGGAGAGATCAATTTATAACCGGCGCTGAGTTTTGAGAGGTGTGGGCGGGCTCATAAGAATTCAATTCTTTTCTCAAAAGATGGACCTATATATATAGATTTAGGTCTTTTATGGAAGTTATTCAAATAATATAATTAATATCGCACAAATCTCTACTTATTTTACTTATTTGATCTTAACAATATAATTTTAATTATTATTATTTGATAAACAAAATTAAGGTTTTACACTGTGAATTCATATAGACTAAATAAATAATGTAGTTTCAATAAATTTATCA
Organism: Galeopsomyia nigrocyanea; assembly: GCA_035047105.1. Lineage (NCBI taxonomy): Eukaryota > Metazoa > Arthropoda > Insecta > Hymenoptera > Eulophidae > Galeopsomyia > Galeopsomyia nigrocyanea. Next base: position 17,253 of record JAWWMK010004807.1, read on the forward strand.
CGGAGCCTGAATAAAATTGAAATGAAAAAAAAACCTCAACATTATTTCTCCTAATTTTACACACATTTTGAAGATAAACTGAAATGGTTAGTAAATTTTTTATACTAACGTGTATATGCTCGCAGTATCAGCCGCAACTTCACTGGATGGTTTTATACAATGTTACTGACTCATAATAAAAGGAAGAGAGAGAAAAAGAGCATATATTATTTTTGGAAAAATCAGACTCTATTACGCATTAACTTTTTCTAATACCTCAGTTCAGAATCGATCATTGCATCATTGTAACAAACGAATTTTCCCATCGATTCATGTTATCTCTCGAAAGTACCAAAAACCTAAACACCGTCGATGACGCAAAAGAGATTTTTATTCAAATTATAAATAATATTTCCATTGTAATGGAGGGAAATTATTATATTTTTCCGCCGATATCTAATTACGGTGCGAGGCTATCCGCCGCTTCGTTGATGTTGAATCTTGTCGCAAGAGGCTGAAAACACGAAAACTCATGCAACGAAAAAATGAGGGAAAGGGTGATTTTACTGAAAGGAGCACTCACGATGTTAACTTCACTGACTTTCGTATATTGTCAGAAGTTATAACGTACAAACACAGATAAAGAAATGGACGAGAGTCTCCTCGCAGTTCGACATAAACAAATCACGGAGAGAGAGACAAGTTCTCTACGCGGACTAAACGCACGCAATTCCGTCGTACACAAACATCTTACTCACAGATACGTGGGTCGCGTTGATCAGACGCGACCCAGGGTACGAAGACGATGGTGACGGCGTCAACGGTAGCCCTCTTTGCCTTGGCAGGTGTTTAGGCGGGAAACGTGCTCATGCGTCGTGGCTTTGGTTTGGCGTTCTCGCTGTTGGTCGTGCTGCCTCGCCGTGTAGTGACTCTCTGGCTGACCTGAGCGCCCTGTGGTGGTTCGGTACTCTGCACCTTGGCGATGACGTTGCTGGGTGCGTCCGGTGTACACTCACCTACAGGCACTCACAGCTTTTCTCGCGTAACGTCCGGGAAAACTTTCACAACCTGGCCGAGCGCGTGCGCCTCGACCGTCGGCTAGCCGAAATCCAACTGACTCTTCCGTAGCCTGATTTTCCATCTCTCTCGCACTCACGCGTTCCATCTCTCTCGCACTTACACGGTTATTGTCTCTCTCTAAAGCGTCGCATTCTCGCATCTTGATTTGTTCATACAAACGCTTTATTCAAAATCGCAACGGTCGAACGTAATTAATCCATTTAATTTCGTCGTTCGTTACACCATACAATATATGTTACGTCCTGGCCAAATTCAGCCAGTCAAATTTTTTTTTTATTTTAATGCAACTCGAGATCGCTCGTTCGTCGTCGTTTATCTTTTTTCTCTCAAGATCGGCGAGAGGTCAACATCTCCGAATTTTTAAAACTACATCCGAGCCTGTCGAGGCCTGCGAGAAAACGTTGATCGTTTTTCTCGAGGCAACGGTTAGGCTTGGATTTAGCCAAAACACAGTAAGAGCGAAATCGACTTGCGAGCACACGTGTGCCCGCGACTCGACATCGTCTCTTACAAAGCGATAAGCGACGCTAACTATGTCGCAGTCTTTCGCACAATGTATTGTGCGAAAGAGTATTATTTTAAGGAATAACGAGTCTAATAGCAAAGAGACGTTTAGAATTTTTTTTATTAGTTTTAAGAGCGCTACGACATAACTAAAATTATAAAAAGGAAGATACGCGAAAATAAAATCTACCAAATTTTTTTCTTGATACGAGTGGAAAGACAGAGAAAAATAAAGATTTTTAGCGAAAACGCGGAAGTCGGGGGATGCCCGGAAGTGCCCGAAATCTTAATTTAAAGTTGCGCTTAAGGTCGTGCGTGGTTCCAGCGAGAGCGAGAGATACAGCAGCTCTCTTTTTTCTCTCTCAGTCTTTCTCTCTTTCGCTGCTCTGCGAGAGGGAGAGAGACGGAATCACTTTTTTTCTCATGCTCTCTCTCTTTCTTATTCTCCTTAACTCTTTCTTCTGCATCTCGCACCTACTCCCATTTCTTACTTTTTTTCTATGCACTCATTCTCTCTCTTTCTAATCATACTCTCTCTCTCTCGCTCTCTCTCTCTCTCTCTCTCTCTCTCTCTCTCTCTGCGATGATAAACGTGGGGGGGGGGGGGGGGGTAGCGTCTTACCCTCTCGCAGGACGAACTGTCGTCACTTGGGGCGTGACAATTAGCCCGATTGGCCGGTGATTTAGGTCACTGTGCCAATGAGCTAATTGTTCGCGGTTCCCGGTTGACGGGGGGTAGTCCGCGAGAAGAGAGAATAAAGGCTCTCTCTTGCATCGTCACCTCAGTGACTCCAGGATATCGACTAGTGCGCGACGCGTTGTTTTTTCAGCCTTCTACGCTCAACTTTTTCCGGCTCCACGCAAAGACTATCTTTTATCCGCAACTCGCGACTTAAACCTTTTCCCAAACTTTCTCAATCACGCGGAGCAATCGTAACTGCCGCAACCCTTTCGCGTCGCAGAGTCACTCACAAAAAATTTGTAATCTAATTCAACTTTATTTTGCTCAAATAAATTGCACTTGAACTCAAACTAATTTATCGATTTCAAAACCGTCTACTCCAACAATCCCTCTCATTTTGTAAGTATGTGACTGGCCGCGAGTGGCACTTAAAGTGCAAAATTCGTCATGTCTCGCACTCCTAAGTGCATCGTTGCAGCACAGCGGCGAGGCAGAAGCTCGACCGCCTTCAGCCCTTCTCAGCAGCAGGTCAGCAGCCGGATTCGGTGAGTCGCCGCGGACGAGCGGTTATGAGGAGAAGGTCAACGGAAGGTAGCATGAGCTAACGCCTCTTGCTACCTAAGGTTTATTAAATTTGCTCCTCTTTCTGCTTCGCTCGCCCCAATACAAAAAAGGAAAAGTCAATATCGTTTTTTTTTTATTTAAATATGAACGACGAATAGCTAATTTTTCTATGCGAACTGAATATTCATACAAATTTCTAACCAACGAAAAAAGACAAATTCATTTTCGAACATCAAATAGTTAAATTTTCAACTTTATGCGAATCGAATGTTGTTGAAAATTTATCAACAATTTAGGACATAACATATAAAAAAATTATATTACAATGAAAGAGTATTCAAGGGCGACTCAAACTCTCTTAGGCTGTGTTAGCAGCGCCTCTAGTAAGCGTGTTGCCCACAGCGAGCGCGTGGAGTCTCCCGAGCGGAAAGCCAGGCTTCCCGCAAGCGGTGAGTTAGAGAGCCCAGTCCGTTCCGACAGAAAATTCATATTCTTGTGGTGTTTTGCATACAGATGAATTAAGTGTACTTTTCTGTTATGTTTTCTAGAAAATTTTCAAACTACTTAACAGTAATCATATTGTATTATATAAATAAATATTGTAAAAGAGGAATTTACTTATGCAAAAGAAACAGCCCGTGATTCTACTTTACGAATTGTTTTATAAGGAGAAAATACCGCTGAACGAGGCGCTGGGCCTGCACCTCGAATGACTCGTGCGAGAGAGACTTTTCATGCAGGTGGTGGAGAGGATAAATTACAGGGTAAACACCAGATCTTAGCTTAAGTGCGCACTTTATTCAATAAACTTATAGCTACTGTACAGGAATATCATAGTAAAAACACACTCGACTCTAAAAGTGGCGGAGCCCGCGGCGACGCTCGAGGAGCTGCATTGCAGCAGGGAACACTCGTGCTCACGCTACTGCGCTGAGTCCTCGGCGACGATGACGAAGGTCGCGAACGAGCCAACACCCTGGAGACAATCGCGCGCTCTAGAGGCTGGACTCCCTGCTGCCGATACACCCGAACGCGGGAACGCGAGAGAGAGAAAGAGAGCGACGAAAAATCTCACTGTGCTCGGCCGTACTGCACGGCGCCGAAGTTGATGGATGGCGCCTGCACGACGATGCTGCTCGCCCAAGTTCCGGGCGTGCCGTTGATAAAGGAGGCACCGGCTAGGTAGATGCTGCTATTGATGAAGGCCGGGAGCGACCCGGCTCGTATTCGGCCTGCAGAGATGCAGGCGGCAGCGTCCTCGATAATGACGTCCTTCCTTCCTCTCGTGCGTGCTCGGGGACTTCTCTTGTTCTTCCTTGATGCAGCGCGCGCCTTGCTCAAGCTGCCGGCTTCACCGACGTCCAGCTGGAAAGTGAGCCTTCTTCCGGCTCGTGTGCGCCGCCGTGCCTGGCAGTGGTGGCTCGCGGATGCGCGCGCAGCTCAACGCTGCAGCTATCTCTTTCTCACTCGTGCAGGCACACAGGCCCGACGAGTCCGTGACTCTCTCTTTCTAGCTCTTCTCTCTTCTCTCTTCTCTCTTCTCTCTTCGTTCTTCCACCGCTGTATCGTTGAACCTCGCCGTCTCTCCGTTAATCAGCCGCCGCCAACACCTCGAAAAAAAGAAACGAGCGTGCACGTCCATTTACATACTCTCAGTTCGGCGGCGGCAGACAGAACAGCGACAGAGAGCGTGAAACGGGGCTAGGCTTGAAAGCCTAATTCCCCGTTACAATATAAACAACTATTGCGATCGGTTGATTTAATATTTCAGTTTTGCTTTGATATACTGAAGTAAATCATTCGAATGTCTGTATTTTTTTCAGTATGTCGAATTACTCAGTTAAAGTAGAGCAAATCATTAAATCGATTAGTCTGAATGCAAAAAAATCACGAGAATATGAATTTTCTGTCTGAACGAACTGGGCTCTCTAACTCATCGCTCGCGGGAAGCCTGGCTCCCAGCTCTCAGGAATCCACGCGCTCGCTGTGGGCGCTTAGCAATACGCTCACTACGGGCGCTGCAGTCACGAGCCTATTATAGATTGAGTCGCTCAATACCCTTTTCGTGAAGAAATTCATCCGCCGTTACATACTGTACTGCTGATATTATCAACACCAGCTTTTATTTTCATTTGACTAATCACTTACCTAAATTCTATTACATTAGTGGATCTTTCAATTTGGAAGAAAAAATTCTTGACGAAAAATGATCTGATTGGCTCTTAAAATTTGTGAATGTAATATTTATTATAATGCTTTTATCAAAAAAGTTTACTTAGTATTCAATAAAATTTTGCTTCACCGTAGATTTCCATCGGTTCAGTGTTTTTTTAACGATTTCTTTTCCAAAGCGAAGGAACAGATTTTAGTATGCTTAGGGCACCACTCAAGTTATGATAAACCTACATTCTACTAGATATTTTGATTTGAAGACGATCTTAATTTTCTTCATGTTCTCTATTATACATATGTCTTGAAAGGAGGCCTATAGGGCAAGGTCCATCAAGGATTCCTATTTCTATGGAAACTTTAGCCGCTTACAAAACCTTTCAGGAGCAGTTATACTTAAAAGTTTTCAATTACTGAATGCATTTTTTATCGAAAATTGGTATTATAATTGTCTCTAGTATGGAATCATATTGAGGGTATGTTCCTACAAAAATATCCTTCTATTGTGAATTTCACTCTTTCAAATCTTGTGTTTCACCCTTGAAATGTTATATGCAGGCAGCAAAAAATTTATATATAATCAAATATTATTATTTTAAGGTTGGTGATAGAGTAGCTATCGAGCCAGGTGTTCCATGCAGAATTTGTGAATTCTGTAAAACAGGACGTTATAACCTATGTCCTGATGTCAAATTTTGTGCAACGCCACCTGTGAATGGTACATTGCGAAGATTTTATAAGCATGCTGCCGATTTTTGTTACAAGTATGTACATAATATAATATATTATACGTAACGGGGAAGAAAATAGGGTTTTTTTTCCGCCGTCATCTGATTATGTTGCGAAGTGAACCGTCGCCTCATTGCTGTTGACTTCGTTGCTGGATACTCGGAGCGGAAGCTGAAATCAGCTAAAACGCTTGCAACGGCAAGTACCTTGGGAAAAGGCAACAGCGAATAGGCTACCACGAATTGCAAATATAGCCGATCACCAATGTCCACAGATGAGAGAGCGAGCTCGAGCACAAGAGAGTTTATTCTCTCGTCACAGCCTCCCTCCCCAGTCCAGCATCGTTTCAGGATAAACGACTTTCTCCACTCGCTTGCTCGTCGGGACATCGGCATCGCACCATCACTTTCATAATGCGCGATATCATGCTCATACACCACATTCATTCTCAACATTCATAATCACGCGGAGCTTGTAAGCACACCATGCGCACATATACCATCGTTTCATATCTTAACCCTAACTTACTAACAAGGAGACCACCAAACGTGCGGAAAACCGATTTTGATGAATCTTTGGGAAAACATTCCTTACAGAAAATAAAAAGACCCGTGTCTTTCAGTTTTAGCTCATAGGCTCTTTTTAGGACTCACGGGGCCTTATATCCAATACGCTGAAAAATGAGGGCTCTCTTCAACCTCGAATAACTTTTGAAAAAATTAGCCTACCATGTGCACTCGTTGAATTAAAAGCTTAAATATATATTGAAGTACTAAATTACATTGAATTTTCGAAATTATTATTATATCTTTTTGAAAAATAGATTACAGTTACATTTTGATTATATAAATACAACGAGTGCACGCATGTTTAATGAATCATATTATTGAATTTAATAAGCGAAATAAAATGAATAAAAGTCGTATTTTGAAAGGATACATGTTACAACGAATGGAAAACTAAATAAGAGTGTGGACACTGAATCTTGGACAATTTGTACATTTAACTTGTACTTCGGACATTTTGAATCCTTGATCTAATTGGATCTACTAAAATATATTATTTTGTACTTGAAATACTAATATCATTGTGTGAAATTCTGTCATATTTGAGGTAAGATTTATATTTGTTATTTGCGGTTAGCGACTGAACATTTTTATTGCTTGTTACTATTTGCGTGCGGATGAGTTGCTGACAAATGAGTATAAGTATAGGATTGCCTATTCTTTACACCAGTAGCTTGTATATATTGACGAAGCAGTGATTGCCGAATTCATAGATTTATAGGAAAAGATCAATAACTTAACGATTGTCGTGCTTGTTTCTAAACTAACATTGATTTGAAGTTCTTTAAACTTACTAAAAATGTATAATTGAATTCTTCTATTGGCTAAATAAAATATAGATATAATTACAAACGAATATTTGAAATCTCATTATCTCAATTTACAAAACATTAATAACGATTTATTGAGTAGGATCATATTTTCTAAATTATATATATTGGTCAGAATAAGTACCGGATTCTAATAAAATATTACAACTCGATTAATTTCTTATCATTTTGCGAGACGCTGAGGTAAGTTGCGTGAGTTTCTCGAGTAGAGATAGATAGATAGATAGATATGCTTTATTTATACAAGGTAAAATTACAAAATCAAGAACTTAGTAACATAACAAATTCGTATAACATATATCACAGATTTTCGGGCAATTTGGTCAAGCATTATCTCATTATGGTTTTCTTAGTCAAAATATACATCTATACACACATTGTGTTTACACACAAATAGCTAGTCACTGTCGATACAGAGAAAACGTTCTATCAATGGCAGGCAAGACAAGTCCTGCTCTCATGGTGATGTAGGTCTATGCGGCTAAGACCGACATCAAGCTTATAAATAAATAAAATCACAGTATTTTTACTCAGTAATGAGACTCAATTTAGATTACGCGTTACAAACATCACAGTGTAGGCCTTTAGGCCATGTCATTACATTAATAGGCCTGGAGGCCTTGTCAAAAGCTCGGTGCAAGCTAGCGCCCGTAGAGGCACTAATCGTCGAGGTCGAACAGGTAAGCGCGAGCTCCCCGCTTGAAACAGTCGAGGGATGGCGAATCACGCAAGTCATATGGGAGGGAGTTCCAAAGACGAGCACCCTGTACCTGAAAGGCTTTCGTCCCAGTACTGGTTCTCACCCTAGGAATAGTCAACTCCGGCGGGACGCCCCTAATGGTGGGCCTGGGCTTGTGCTTTTCAAAAAATGAAGACAGGTATTCGGGTTCGCGCATTCTAGTGATCTTATAAAGGAGGATGATCTCAAAATAGAGCCTGTGCGAATCCGTGCGAAGCCAGCCCAGACGCCTCCGATAGGGGGTAATATGCACATCCCGTCTGACTCCAAAGATATAGCGTACGCATGAGTTGCTCAGACGCTGCAGGCGTACCCGAAGCTCATTGGTAGAGTCCAGGTACACTACAGCACAATAGTCCAAATACGGTTGGATCATGGTCTCGACCAGCCATTTGCGAAGAGTCTCGGTGGTATAGTCCCTGATAAACCGCAGGCCACACAGGGCTTTGTTGACTTTCTTTGTTATAGAATTTACCTGCGGTTTCCACGTTAATTTGCTGTCCAGTATTACACCGAGACTCTCAACTGACTCGCTGAATGGGATCGTCACTCCAGCTTGTACCTCGACTCCCGGCATATTCCACGAGTCGATGTTGTTGAACCAAAGTAAATAGCTTTGGTTTTGCCAGGATTGAGACACAGTTCGGAGCGCTTCGCCCAATCGGAGATGAGGCGCGCCACTTCGGCCAGGCGAGCTACGCCCTCGGAGATACTGCCCTTGTCTTTAGTCGTATGCAGATAAATCTGAAGATCATCTCCATAAAATAGATGTTTTGTGTCGCGTCCATCCAGTATGTGTTGCAGGTCATTGACATAAAGGCTGAACAGCAGTGGCCCCAGGACGGAACCCTGTGGTACATCCAGATTGGTTTCCAACCAACCAGACTTTCCACTACTATTGGAAATTACCGTCTGGGTGCGTCCCTGCAAATAAGATTTGATCCACAGGAGAGCCGTCCGTGAGAATCGTAGCTGCTGCAGCTTCGACAACAATTTTGTTGGAGGGATGGTATCGAACGCCTTGCTGAAGTCAAACAACAACAAGAGCATTACTTTCTTTTTGTCATAATGGCCATGCGGACGTCATCAGTCAGTTTTAACAAAGCAGTCTGCGTGCTGTGGTGCTTCCGGAAACCGGCCTGGACGGGGTCCAAGATGTTATTTACATACTCCATGATCTGGGCGTGGGCAATCTTCTCGAGCACCTTAGAGAGAAAGCAGAGCAATGCTATGGGACGAAAGTCCTTCACATCTGATGGGGCGCTGCTCTTTTTTAGCGCCATCACCTGTGCCTGTTTCCAAGTACTCGGGAAAACTCCCTGCGCAAAGGAGGAGTTAAAGATCTTAACGATAAACTCGCCGATAATAGGCAGAGCCTTCACAACCACCTCTTTAGGGACACCGTCTACCCCCCTTGCCTGCGAGGAAAAGTAAGAAATTGTAAGGACAACATCATTTAATGTGACAGTTTTAAAAGAAAACCCTTCCTCATTTGCAGTTAAAATTACGTCCATTGCTTCATCAATATTTTCAAGGGGAAAGACGGATATTCCTGCGAAGTGCTCGTTGAGCTCGCCCGGCGAGAAGCCGTGAAGCTCCTCAACATTGCGTTTTGGCATGAGGCCGAGATTGCGCATTTCCTTCCAGATATTCTCAACAGCTTCCGACAGCTGCTGGAGAAGGAAGGAATTGCGTTCATGATCTAAACGTTCATCGACTTCATTGCTCAGCCGAAAGAACTCATCGAACAGCTCCGGACGCCCAGTGCGCTTGTAACGTCTGTGCGTCGCGTTGCGTTTATCGATGAGCTGTCTCAGCTCGGGCCCAATCCATGGAGCATATTTCTTATTAGGTGTAACCTTTTTCAAAGGTGCCAGTGCATCATTGGCTGAATTTAAATTATCATTTATATTTTTAATCGCTCCCTCCAGATTGGATTCGATGGAACTCATGGCTATCCAGTCGCAGCTCGATAACAGCTCAGCGAGCGAGGTCGAGCTGATACTTTTAAGATCGCGGAATTCAAAAGACTCCGCGTTATGGATCTGAGAAAAGATGTTTATGGCCACATCGATAATGGCGTGCTTGCCAAAACTGGGCAGCCATTCGTTCCTGGACTCTGACACCGTATCATTCTCATCAACCAAGATAATGTCGATCCACTTGTGTGATGTTGGGGTGTCGTGCGTGGGGCCGTGATGAACGAGTCATAGAGACAGTTCCTCAGCAAGGCGCTTGATGGTAATCACGTCGCTGATGTTCGACAACATATCGGCGTTCAGGTCACCCATGACTACTTTATTGCTGTAATTACCGCTAATATCGCGCAGGACATTAAGCAGGTCGGTGTTCTTCTGCATGGGAATTTTAGGGGGTCTATAAATAATACCGACCAAGACCGGAGGAGAGTCACCTTGCTGTACGCTGCAAAATAAGTACTCGGGGATTTTATGTTTCCCCCGCCTCTGTGTGTTGGAAGCTTCTAACTTTTTTATCTTATATTCATTGCGCACATACAAGGCAGCTCCACCACCGTTTATATTACGATCCTGCCTAATCAGCGTATAACCCTTTACCTGAACGATGCTGTCATCTACGACTGGCCCCAGCCACGTCTCTGCTAACCCGAAGATGTCATAGGGATTGTCGGCTAGGAAAAGGCGCAACCCCTCAATGTGTGCCCTAATCGAGTTCACGTTGAGGAATCCCGCCCTGAACGCGCCGCCAGCAGAGCTGCCAACATCACGTGGTCGACCCAGACAATTTCTCGCCCTCGCGGTGTGCCCCGAGCTCGGAGCAGCCTGCGCATCCCGAGTACCATCGCCATCCCCCTCCGCAGTCACAGGCTCCCCGCTCGAGCGCCTTCATCGGATCGCGAGTGATGCCGCATAGATGGCCTGCAGATCAAAAGCCGATGAGAAGACGTGCGCACGCTCTCCACTCCTGCGCCTAGCCAGAAATCTTCCACCTGCGTGCCAGACATATTTGAAACCCAGCCCCATTGCAACGGGTTTCAAACTTTTAAACAACTGAAATTTGGTGTGGGGAAAAACTTCATTAATAAAAATCTTACGACCCGGCACGCAAGCATCGGAGGACTGACCAAGCAGTTTAGGTTTGATGTCATTGGTGGTTCGATAGTTATTAGCAAGCGCACGCTTGGCTCGCATCACATCTCCGACCAGAGCAGATCGGGAGAGCCTGGCAATACACGACGACGGCAGTTTCTCGCCCGATACGGCGCTCGAGTCGGCGCTGGTTGATCCCGCGCGAGCGCTGCGGGGGGGAAGGACACGAGCACCGACGATATCATCCCTGTTCAGGGATAGTAGAACAGTACTGAGGGCGGGGAAGGTGACATCTTTTAACGTCTCCTCAGAGACAGCGACCGAACTATCAATAAAACCATGTAAGATCACCTCGCAGCCCTCAACCGTCGCACTCGCTGGTAGTAGTAGATTTTGTTGGATAAATCTTTGTGAACTTGGTGAATGATTCAGCAATTATTAAAATATGTTTTCTAGATGTGAATCTCGAATCGGAAATAGATTCATGATCAATATGTAATATTTGAAATGATTTATCTCCCTTCGGTATTATATTCACAAAAAATTCCACTTTTGTTGCAATTGCATCGTAAGCAATGCATTTATAATAATTTTTTACATGTTCACCAATCTTTTTTTTCATGTTTGGAAACCAGTAGTTTCTTTTTGATGATGTCGAAAGGTTTTTCACTTCCTAAATGGCCAAATTCATCGTGATATTTAAACATAATATTTTTTTCCATTTCGCAAGTTACGTAAAATAAAAGATAATTATTTTTCTTTCTGTAAATAATAATATTACGCATTTCGAAGAATTTGCTTTCTGATTTTTCTAAACCATTTCTAGTTTTTACAATACTTGTGTCTCGAGTTTACGCAATTATCAAGTTTGATGCAAAAGAATTATCTTCGACTACACAAATCATGTTCATTCAACTTAAAAAATCAACGTGAGCCATACGTTTTACCTCACAGTGTTCCGTAACATAATCATAATTTTGAAGTTCAAGTATCTATTTTGAAATACTTGGATGTACGAGTAAATTTTTCTTTTTCATAGCTAGTGCCAAAGAATTACAGTCAGTAATAATTTTGAATCGCTTACCAATCAAATAAATATGAAATCTACGTAAGGCATAAAAAATAGCTAACATTTCTAACTCAAAGCTGTGTAAACGACTTTCTCTTTGAGTTGTTCGTTTGGAAAAATAAAATACAGGAAGAAATTTCAAATCTTTGCCTTTTTGCAATAAAATAGCAGCGTAACCATGAGAGCTTGCATCACAATGAAGTTCAGTTTCAGCGTAAGGATCAAAGATAGCTAATATTGGAGCTTTAATTAGTTTTTTTTTAATGTTTCAATTGATTCTAATTCGGCTTTCGTAAATTTGAAAATTAAATCTTTTCGTGTGAGATCATAAAGTGGCTTTGCAATAAGTGAAAAATTTTCGATAAATTTTCGAAAGTAAGAGCATAATCCAATGAATCTTTGCACTTCACGTACATTTTCTGGTATACCGAAATTGATAACGGCCTCAATACCTCTGTTAGTAGGAGTAATACCTTGCTCTGAAATTTCATAATCTAAATATTCGATTACATCGAAAAGAAATTTATATTTCGTAATTTTTATTTCAAGCTTGTTTGCAACCATAATGTTAAATAATTTTTTTAGAACTTACAAATGATTTTTGTAAGTTTGTGGTAGCTACGAGTTTATCATCCATCAGTTGTCGTTACAAATCAGCATTTCTTTGCGCCAATGCATTTCTTTCATCGGTCAGTCGCTGGGATTCTTGATGTGCTTCTCGAACGAATGGATTATTTGCTTCATAATATTCTCTGAGCCAATTGCTATCTGGATTTGCCTCTTCAATTCTTAAAATCAACTCCGCCTTATTGCCGCTTGTTAGTAGAGATTTACTTCGTAGAATTTCTCTTAGTTCTGTCACCGTCAAATCTTGCGCATCAGTCATGTTTTGAGTAGTTTTTAAGCGTAAAAGTCGGAAATTTTTTTCGGAAATTCTCACTACTCTATCCCACTTCTGATAACTGTAAGCAGTTGAACTTCAACTCTCTTCAAGACTTTATTGAAAAACAGATGTTTACAGTTGTGACGAGGCAATTGTGCTTCTGTAAGCCATTGCTCGTCTGTCGCTCTCTATGCCGTTTCGGCCACCAAAGCCAGGCTGAGAATGTATATGTGTCGCACATATACCCTCACGCTTGTGTCTTTTCCATGTGCTGCGTTG
>JAWWMK010004818.1:0-30376 GCA_035047105.1 Galeopsomyia nigrocyanea
GAGAGAGTGCACCCAGTTTGAATATTTGAAAATACTTTCTCGAATTACGCCAGTTTTTTTGTGGATTTGCTCATATACAACAGCATTGAGATACAAAATATAATAATAAATATTTATTTATTTATTTTCAATTTCCTCTGAAAATCAGCATTTTACAGCATTTTTTTTTCCCTTCCGAAAAAGTTTTCCATACCTGCACGGAATATTCCTTTCCACGGGCGCTGAACTCGTTAGCAAGTATCTGTTTAGTGGTCGTTTTCAGATTTGTGTATTTATCGTGTTTCATGCCACTCGCTTTGCTTTTGACGTAGATACAAGCTGCATGAGCGCGGAAGAAGAAGAAGCGTTTTATATTTATAAATAACGGCGATTTCTGCGGAGCTGCGAGAGAATGATCTTGAACGCAGCGAGACGTACTTTGTGTTATCATTGCGAAATCCATTTGTCGACTTCTTGCAGAGCGAATTCGTGTCATGCTGAGCTGCGCGATTTATTACTTTTCCTGGATGAGTAGATGGAATTGTTGAGGCCTTTCAAGCCATTGATTTCTTGAAAATTTGAATAATTTTTTTTTTTTTTTGGAGTGTGAAGTCATGTTTAAAATTGATTCGTTATTGATTATGAATCACGTATTATAAAGTTGTATGAATGAGTTTTTATTGAAAATTAAGGGACATGCAATCCTCTCGCGAAAAAAAAACCGATGTAAAAGACGTCATCGACCGACAACAATAACAAACGCACAGCTGGAGATTTCGAAATGAGGCAAGAATGGGCAAGAACCCTTATTTTTCGCTAGCCAAAGTGAAAAGCCATCGTTGAAACGACTCGCGGTTATGACGAAATCCAGAAAACAATACCTATTTTCTGAGGACGAGAATTGAAAATAAATTTTTCGCCGCATTAAGGGCTTCCGGATCTATTTTCTCTTCTTATTTAAGGTATACATATAGTGACGGAAAATGCTCGTGAATATTAGAAAAGTCTGCAGGAACTACTTTTTCGGCATTTTCCCATTATAATCAAATGGGCTTTTTTCACTGAAAATAGGCGAAAAACGGCATTTCATCAAATTCTCGGCTTCTAAGACCGTTAGAAACATTTTTGATCACTCAAAATGATTGCAAAAAAAAAAGACCTTTACGTAGAAAAAAGTTTCATTCAAAAATAATTATCCGGTGATAAGTTATCAAAAACATTGCAAAATAATTACATTTTTAGTTTGTTATTAATATCGGAAAAATGCTGAAAAAAGTAGTTCCTGCGGACTTTTCTAATGTTCACGAGCATTTTCCGTCACTATATACCTTAAATAAGAAGAGGAAACAGGTCCAAAAGCCCTAGCGGAGAAAAAAAATTTTTCAATTCTGGTCCTCAGAAAATAGGTATTGTTTTCTGGATTTCGTCTTATGCGCAAAATTTTTTTATGGATCATAGACACACGTCACAAAAAAACCACGAGACGTGTCCGAAAAATATAAAAAATCAGCGGTACACATAACACACGTCGCGTGTAAGTATACGCGTGTGTGACGCACTTGTCGATGAATAATCGACGCAGTCGCTTGGGCCCGTTACACGCAATCGCTCCGGGATCAATGAATCGGAAAAGCAAACTCGTGCGTTACTTACTTACTTTTTTTTTTGCAGACGAACTGATTGACGACAGTTCGCGACTATGCGGATGAACTTTTACCGGTTGCTAATTTCGATTGCGGAGAGTCAGCTTTCGTGAATTTATGGATTAATTAATGGTGGATTTTGACGATTTTGAGAGGAGGATGTGTGAATGTAAAAAAATGTTCATCCAAGGTTTGGAATTTAAGACTTGAAAGTATTTTTTAATTTAAATAATTGAACGTGTGTGTGTGTATTTGGTAATGAAAAGAGATTTTTTTTATGATCTGTAACTTTTTAATTTTTTAAATAATTTTTCGATCAACGTAGGTGTTACCTTAACCAAGTCATTTCTTACAATATTTTTTAGTGGCGCACAACATAAAAAAAAGTTGAATTGCAGTCCTTCGAAACGAATTCCTGCCTCTTGTTTGATTTTTTGCAACATTGTCATTGGAAATCCAAGTAACCTGATTTTTCATTGACACTGTTTCTTTATAAATGTTTTATATTTGAAATTCGTTGAAGCGAAAAATGCAAACAGAAAAAAAAATTGAAACTTTGTATATAGCAATGTTTGCTGTTTTTTTACGTTCCAATTGAGAACCCATCAAAAAAAACACGTTCCGTTGATAAAATTCTGTTGTTATTGCCTGTCGCGGGGCGAGTATACTATGTTTTTCCAAAACAACGTTGCAACAGCAAACTCACCTGTGGAAAATTTTCGGATGCGAAGGAATACAACAACAAAGCAAACATTCGTGACTGTAATTATCGTCTCTCCAGCGGCGGCTTGAGATATACATATAAAATTTAACCGAAAAATTTTACAAGTTTTGAGAACACGCGCACCGACGGCTAATAGACATCACACGCACACAAAGATTGTCGCATGTGGGCCTACGTCAATGCTAATCCCCCCTCGAAGCTATTGAAATTAATGTAAATTTGCTCGAGAAGAGAAAAAAAGACTCTTTCTCGAGGTATATATGTATAAATATTTTTTTGCATTTGATTTTTAATTGCCAATCAATTTTTTTCTTCCGCAACTCCCCGTCCGAAAAATTGTCCATAACAACAAGGGCGAATTATGCGAAAGTCACGTTTGCCCGTTAAATATATGTTTTTATGTAGATGTCACAGATGTGTTTTGGCGGACGCAAGTTTCGTAAACGTTTTTTTTTTGTGTCTCTCTGTCTCTCGATCTTTGCGTCATTGCGCCCATAGTGTGTGATGTATATGTACGTGTATTTTATTCGAATGATCAGGAGGAAGATTCTCAATTGATATTTTAAACAGCACTGACAGCTATGATTAATGGCGAGATTAGGACTTTAAAATTTTTTCATTTATATTATACGATCGTCGGATATGCGAAAAGAAAGAACAAAAAAAAAATTGACAGAATCGATTTATGTCGTATTCGTTATTAGCGTGTGATTTGCGCACTTCGCTATATATGCCGTAAGTGGTGTAATTCATAAGCAATCGAAACTTTAATAGCCGCGGCGCGCGTATAAAAAAGCGACTTTTATATTTCGATATAATGATTGCGTACCACACCGGTTTATAAATGAACGGATGACTCCGTAGCATTGTCTTATCGAATTGCAATGGAATTAGCGAGTTCTCCGAAAAAAATCTTAATTCGCAAAAAAATTCTTAGGTATAACCGTAATAATTCACAAAAAGACAATTACTCAACGCGTCTGACGTATCTTTTTCGGTGAAATGGAGCACGTGGTATACTACCATTCATTTTTTTTACAGTTCTCTGAATGATCTCCGGTGACAATTTGCATCGCAAACTCCCAACCATAAAAGTCTAGAAATTAATTATTTCCGCTCGATTATAGCCGTAAACAGAACGTAAAAAAACTGTTCACAATCGCTTTTTCATTCAGAAAAAGTGGTGATCGACGATTTTTGGTTTTCGCATAACGATTCCTTTTTGAAGTGTCATAACTTGGAAGTAGTTTATCGCGATTACGTGCGGAAGATCACGTGCAGCAAGCAGTAGTCTATAGCGATCGCGCGATCCCGCGAAACAATAAGTAATGCGCTCCGGAAATTACGGCAACAGGAAGCGCATCAGTTCAGTCGCTGATGCTATGTAAATTATACGACGCGGATAACGTCGTACGTTGCGACGTAGAAAAACAAAAAAAAAAAAGAAGGAAAACAAAACATCGAAAATTGAACAGCGGGATGACGCCAATAAGGAGTGTGCTAACGCGCCGAATTTTCGCCGTTGATGTCATTCTCTTATAATTGTTTGTTTGCACGAGCGAGTTTGAAATCAGGACAAAGACGTGTTCTCGATATATAATAATGAGCGCATGGCGCATTAACGATAACGTCTGCGCGAAATCAATTCGATTCATTGCACGCTCTCATGATATTGACGTCTATTGGGTTTGTCCGGCGAGTTGTGCATGTAATATGGGGACTTTCTTTTTGTGTGAAAGCTCGTGACGTCTTTTTTTTGCACATGAACAATTGTTTATCCAAGTGACAATTGACGACCGTCATCTCTCTCTTTCTCTTTTCTTTCTTCCTCTCGATGTTGTTTTCTTTGGAGAAAATTATATTGCTGACACACATTTGCGCACTACACTCACTGACTAATCGGCAAATTAGTCTACTCGCGAAAATAAAAAAGAAAAGAAGAAAAATAAGAAACTTCACAGCTGATAATCGTACGATGAATGGGATGACGTTAATCCTCCTTTATTTTTTGTTTTTTGTTTTTCCTCCGTTTTTTTAGGTAAAATTCGATCAGCATAACGTCGCGTTGCATAATATCGTCGTTGCATAATGTCGTTATAAATAAAGTTTTAGCGTTTATAAATAATCCTCGCTCCAGTGCAAATTTTTTTTTTGTCTATACGCGACAGTCCGGAATTCCGCGTTTATAAAGTGTTTAAACGTTGCATGTATATAATCGGCGAAAGCCGAGAATTTCCTTCTTACACTCGGCGAGATAACGCGAAATCGCAGATTCTTCCTCTTTTTTTTTACTTCACAAACGTCGCAGAGATTATTTCAGTCGCGCGCGAGTTGCATTAATGCACATCGAATGGTCTATATATGTCGAGTCGCGAAAGTCAAAGTGCAAAGTTCCCCGCAGCGCAGAATGACGCAAATATATATAATAATTGTGCCAAGCGGACATATAATAGCCGATGAGTACACATAATAATAAGCTGCAGTGTCAGGCCTTTTCGATGGCGCACCTTGCGTATCGTCAGATCTAAAGTTCATTCGCCGAAAAGTCACACGCGTCATACTTACAATAGGTATACCAATCCACCTCTTTCTCTCTGCCGGCGGCGGCGGCACATTATAAAAAGTGCGAGCAGCCGTCGGTGGGGGACGAGTCGCGAGTATACTATACGATATACACGTACAGTGAGCGTCGCAGCAGTCGAGTCGCGCTGCTGGCAGTTATAGTCGAGAGCCATGAGCGTGATGATGCAGGAAGCGCCGCGAGTCGCAGTGGTCATCCCGAGGATCGTCTGCACGAGGCCGAGCGTTTGCGAGGACGAAGATGGAAATAACAACAATAACGAAATCAAATCGAGAACTAATCAGACGAGACAGCGGAAAATCGCGAGAAGTCGCGTTAGACGAAATTCGCGGAGATTGAGTTGTCGATCTTCCTCCTCGTCGAGAAGTCCATCACCACAAATCACAAGGCATCGCAAGAACAGTCATCTAACGGTGTCCGGTTACAAACAGTATTTGGAATTGTTGCAAGTGCCCACGTGCTTGGAATTCGGCGAAGCGAGCGATAACGATTTGAGCAGCGAATGGGACTCGGATCAGAGCTCGAAAAACGACATTAAGGACGACGCGAGCCGCGGCGTTGTCGAACCGTTGAGCAAGGATGTCGTTAAGGTATATTATAAGAGTCGCGACAGATGTGTGTGTGTGTGTTTGTGTGCGAAAAGAATGTCGCGCGATAAAAAAAAAACGGTACTATACTACTAGTAGTACTACGCTCGTAAACAAACGAAAAAAGAAGAGAGAATTTTTTTTTCTCGAGACAAAGTGGCTTATCGTGTGCAATATAACTCACCTGTGACTTTGTGTTTGTGTGTGTTGCAGGTATCCGGCTGGCGAAAACTGCGCAACTTCGTGCACTGGACGCCCTTCTTCCAGACCTACAAGAAACAACGTTATCCATGGGTAAGATTTTTTTTTATCCGAGCTTTCTTTTTTTTGTCTTTTCGATGGTGTGCGACATTGAAAAAGAAAACTTGTAAAACAGGTGCAGCTGGCAGGTCACCAGGGCAACTTTCGCTCGGGTCCGATGCCCGGCACTATTCTCAAGAAACTCTGCCCGCAGGAGGAGGAGTGCTTCCGGTTGCTCATGAGCGACGTTCTCAGGCCTTTCGTGCCGGAATACAAGGGTGTGCTCGACGTCAGGGAGAACGACGTTACCGAAGTCAGTGTCTGCTCTTTCAATTTTATTTTTTTATTCAGTTTCTTTTGCAATCGCGTCCTAGTTGTGTCTTTCTGTCGTAATTCCATGTGCAAGATCTTAATCGGTTTTTAATAATCTCTCTCTCTCTCTCTTTGATTGACGTTCGAAGATACACTTATATCGGTGAGATAGCGTGCAGTCGTATATTTTTTTTTCTTTTCTTTTCTTTCATCCGAAACTGTGCTCTGACGTACGAGCCCGCGAGTTCGAACTCATTAGAATGAGAATGCCATTCCATCGGGTCAAATAAGAGTGTTGCCCAATAAAAGCAGCAGACGTACGGGAATTGATAGGCGTTGTTATAACGTCACAAGTCAATTTTCTATGTGTGTGTCTCTAGTGGTTGTTTGACATTCAAAGCTATGTTAGATAAAGTGCGAATCAGGTGGTGGCGGAGAGAGAGATAGAGAATTGAGCTCTCAAATATTTAGCTAGTTAATCAGAGATGACGATGATCGCGACGCACACGTGTAGAACGAATGCGCGAACCGCAAGGACACCGATGATGTCTGTTTGTTATTATTTTTTTTTTGCTCAACGAACGTAGATAGCGTTACGGTAAATTACGCACTCTGGCAGAGATTAATTTAACTCTATTTATTTTTTTGCAGGAACGAAAAGAAAACGATCAAAACAATGTGCCGTTGACGCCCGAAAACGAATGTCCAAACGACAAAATATCCGAGGACAAAGGTGCGATCGTCGCCTCGTACCTGCAGCTTCAGGATCTCTTGGGGGAGTTTGAGCAGCCATGCGTGATGGACTGCAAAGTTGGTGTGCGCACCTACTTGGAATCCGAGCTTGCCAAGGCTAAGGAACGACCCAAGGTAATTCTTTGATCCTTCTCTCTGATCCTGTGATTTAACGTACGTACGTCTAACCGTCCTTGATATGTTGCACAGCTACGCAAAGATATGTACGAGAAGATGGTACAGATAGATCCAAATGCGCCGAGCGAAGAAGAGCGACGCCTGCAGGGTGTCACTAAACCAAGGTATATGGTCTGGAGAGAGACGATATCCAGTACGGCTACTCTGGGATTTAGGGTCGAGGGTATGAAATTGCCGAGAGGTGGTTCTACCAAGGATTTCAAGACCACGAGGACGAGAGAACAGGTGGGTGTTTTTTGTTTAAAAAAAAAAAGAAAGAAACATTAGCTCACATCGACGGTTACAAAACAGTATTACGTGCGCGCTGACAATGACGAATGTCGACAAATTATATTTAAACTGATTGGACGGCGGAATACCAATTTTTATGTTTTTTTACATATTATTATTATTCGGTCGCCTGCCGCTGAAAATTATGTAAGATCTTTTTTAGAGCACGCGCTGCAAGGATGCTTTTAACGTAAACGAAAAGAAAAAAAATCGACTAGTTTTTATATTCGCAATAATTTATCGCTCTCGTGCACAGAGGTATATGCAACTGTTATGAGTAAAGACGTAATAGAGGCAGAAATTAACTTGATAAATCTATCACGGCTTGCTGCCTGCGGGGTTACTGCGTCGTCGTCGTGGTCGTGGTCGTGGTCGTTGCGTGAAAGAAATTGTGCCAATTGAGCTGGATTGAATTAGACACGCGAAGAAATGTGCGCTCGTCTACAGCTGCAATTGATTTTAATCGTATCGGCCGTGTATAGTAAGAGTGCATTGAGAAGCTTTTTATCTCCATTCTCTCTCTCGTGTGTGTATATATATGTGTGCAAAACTCGAACAATGTTCAGCTTGACGATACGTGGACACGACAAAACCTCTGCTACTTGGCCTGATTCGAATAGAACGTATTTCGATGCACGCACACGTGAAGTTCGTTTCTTTTCTAAAAAAAAAAAAAAAAAAAAAAAATTGGAAGAAAGAAAGAAAACTGATTTATGCACGCTTGCAGATGATAATCGTATGTAGCGGGTGCGCGGCGCGCATTGAAATGCTCTTCCGCCGCTCTGCGAAGGTTGAAGTGATCACTTCAATTGCACGAGTCGCGCGCGCGCGCACGCATAAATTGTCTTATTTTCGGGCAAAATTGTCGTCGGAATAGAATTGTTACCGCAATCGTAAAAGCTAACTGGGAATGAATTATATACACTCGAATGCTAACTTTGCTGCTGCTGCTGCTACCGCTTCGCGCGGGAAATTCTTTTGCTCCTCTCTCGCGAATACTATGGACAAGCGCGCTTTAAAATTAAACGATGAGTAATTTCACGATAACTTTTGGTCTCAATTACGTTAATGCTGCGATAATTCGCTCGCCACTTATTCACGTGACGTTCGCATTTCAGTTATTTCATTATAGCGAGAAACGCTCGACCACCTGTCATTCTGTACACGATAAAACGAATGATTTTTTATTCTTCCTGAAAAGATAATCGCACCTTGGCTGACATGTGATAATTTTTTTTTTGCAGGTGATGGAGACGATGAAACGCTTCGTCGAGGACTACCCGCACGCACCTGCCAAGTACCTGCAGCGACTAAAAGCTATCCGAGCCACACTCAAAGCCTCGCCGTTCTTTGCCACACACGAGATGGTTGGCTCCTCCTTACTGTTCGTTCACGACGCCAAGAACGCCGGTGTATGGATGATCGACTTCGCGAAAACGCTGCCTCTGCCGCAAAGTTTACCGCGCATTTGTCACGACACTGAGTGGCAAGTTGGCAACCACGAGGATGGTTATCTGATCGGCGTGAACAATCTGATCGACATTTTCGAGGAGATCAATGCCAGTCTCGAGCAAACTGTTTCCTAATGAAAAACAAACTATGAAACACGAACTCTGTTTAACAAGTATTCTAAACTCACTCTCTCGCGTGCGCTCTCTTGTTGGCAGCCGAGCGCACAAAAGTGATACGTATACATGTATATTGTCCCTAAGCATACCAAAGACACGACACCGCGCTCGCGGTTGTCGACGAGGATGAAGAAGAAGAAGAAGCTAGACTATAGTGTTTAATTTAAGTAGCGAGTTTTCACCCCCTCACACACACACACACACACACAACCACTTTTTATTTATAAGCGACGATAGTATGCCTTTGTATTGTTCTTCCACCCATCTTGTAAATATTGTCATTCACACGCGCGCATAAACACGTTGAACTGTTTAATTATGCCACTGTTATAGTGCCGACATTGCAGGAGGATTATTTAAGACTTAGTTGTGTAGTGTAAGAAGAAAGTTTTTTTTTTTGACACGCTGTGTTATCACGTAGTTTTCGTTTTGTACATAATTCATTGAAACGTTTTTCTATTTGCGATCGAAAAAAAAATCAATAGGCTGACAAGTTGGATTTGCCTGGATAAAAATTTATTTACATAATTGTCAAATAAAAAAGAAAAGAACACCAATATCTAATGCAATAAAAGTATTGAGATAATTCACAGATAAAGCCTCACGTTTTTTTCTTTTCTTTACATTTACTGTTTCCTCTCTCTCGAGACGTCGGTTCTCTCATCCTTGCTCTACAATAATTTTTCTATTGTATGCGAGGTTTTGAAAAAAAGAAACTCGAGTACACATGTATTTTCTTTTATAGAAACTTGAAACTACTCATCATGACTCTTTATTCGAGATAAATCAACACTTGCAATTATTCACAGTTGCACTCTCACAAAGTACACTGATAAATCACTCACATAAATAATAATAATCACACGCCGGCACTGCTCGTCTCTCTCTTTCTCTGACAGTTCGTCGGCAAGAGTTCTATGTACACTTGGAAAATTCCTTAGCTACTTAATCCTACGAAAAAAAAACGGAACGTGTCCACACATCAGCATCACATTTACATAGGCTGCTGAGTATTCTGTTGTTGCTGCACCTGCTGCTGCGCTTGTACCGTCACTACGTTCGACTGATTCGCCTGTGTGATGGACGACGGGGTAATGACCCTCGCGTACACCGCTGGACCAGTAGTTTTCAAACCCGCTGGCGTTGGTATGACTTTGATACCTTGGAGCGTCTTGATGTTGAGTAGCTGACTGGGCAAGACGATCGGCTGTTGCTGACCTGTGCCAGTTTGTTTGCCGAGGACTACGGTGCCGGTTTTACCGGTGCCACTGCTCGCAAGGACGATCGGTTTGCCCGCCAATTGGGCTGTCACCATGCGCACCGTTTGCTGAGGATTCGTTTGGTGCGATTGCACTGTCACTTGCGTTTGCGGCGACTGCGAGCTTACTATTAGCTTTGGCTGGCCTGCCGAACTTTGAGCTTGCGTTACGACCTGCAAACAAAGTATTTACTTTATTAAAAATACTGGCTCTGATTACTCAATTTTCTCGAATTAGCATTTCCTCGTATTTTTCGAGCTAGCCGTAAATGGAAATATTGAAGAATTTCACATTGATAACAGTGCTAACTCTACGAGAAAATATATGCAAAAATTTCACCGGGTCAGTGAAACACAACGTTACCTTGACATTTTACGTGTTATTGTACATACTTTTGAATACTTGAATGGCAACTAGTTTCACTGACCTGGCGCTTACCCAATACCCACTCAACTGGACAACATAGAAATTGACTATTCAAATGAGTTTTTTGTTTCTACTAAAGCAGCAAAAAGATTTCGTTTTCTATTTTTGTATCATTGGAATCTCTTTGAAAAAAATTAAGCGCGCTTATTACATAATTAGTATTTCAAGATAAATGATCATAATCGTTTGCATCGTAAAATATGACAAACCTGATACTGTGCCTGGATAATCTTATTGCCTGGTCTACCCAGTTGATTGGTCGTGGTAGCGAGCTTCAATCCTTTCTGCGCCAACAAGCTCTCCATCGATATCAATTGGCCTGTGCCCGCACTCGTTAGCACCTTGGCCAGTACTTTTTGCTGCTGTTGCTGCTGGTGCTGAGGCGATTGCTGAATCTGTACGGCGACTGGCTTACCGCCGATCTGCGCGATTATCCTCTGCATTCCAGTATTCTGAACCGTTGTCTGTTGCTGCTGCGTTGCTGTCAAAACTCGCTGCTGCACCTGCGACTGAACTTGCTGGGTTTGCTGGTTTGAAGCTTGCGATGTCGAGGCCGTGGGAGATTGCTTGATGAAGATCGTTTGACCTTGTAAACCGTGGCCCGTGAGCAACGACTTTATTTGACCGGAACTCACTGTTTCAAATGAGAAAATTGAGGTTTACCTCATTGTTCTACTGCTTGAGAAAATTATATTGGAAGATCTTATCAGAACTATACCTAATTTAATTTGCGACGCCAACAACGTTTTGCCAGGCATAACGTGCGTTTGCTGCTGTTGCTGCTGCTTCAAATTCGACGTCTGCAATACGCTCTTACCCGCCTGCGTACTAAGCACCGTCTGCTGTTGCTGCATTTTCGTCGACGTCGTTGGGAAAATAGTCGCGACACTCGTCGCCGTAGCCGTCGATACAGGTTGCGCCGATTGTAGCACCGAGTGACCCGATAATCTGATTGTCTGTAAGCCTGCTGAGGTCGACACTTGAATTTGATGGTGCGGGTAATGCTGTTGATTCGACTGCAAGAGGCTTTGGGTGTTGCTGGATTTTACCACTCCAATGGGCTTCACGTTGGGAGTTAACTTTTTCACGGTTGTCGGCGACGAGAGAGCTGTTGCTAGACTCGTCATACTGTTTAGCTCTGTAAATGACAATTAATATAATCGGTCAAAATTTTTCTCGATACCCTGTTGAAATCGACTTTTAAAATAATGTGAAAATACCTCTTGGTGCTGTCATGGTTATTTGATTCTTGGGCTCAATGACCGTGGAGATAACAGGACACTCCTTTTCGACGACGGGTAACGACGTGGCAAGTGAAGGCAGTGGCGTGGAGGTTGTCGCGACGGGAACTGTAGCGGTACTCATCGTCTGCGAGCTGACGCTGCTGGTTGTCACCATAGTCGTCGTTACGACGTTCACCATCGTTGGCACCGTTATGGTGATGGGTGTCGAAGAGGTTGTGATGGTTACTATTTGTGAAATTTGAGGAACTGATTGTTGGATCTTTTGAGGTTTTTGTTGTTGCTGTTGCTGCTGCTGCTGCTGTTGCTGCTGCTGCTGTTGTTGAAGTTGCTGCTGAACGGTCGTCGAAAGTTGCTCGGCGGCAGTAATATTTGGCTCGACGACAGACATTATCTTTTCTGCTTCAATCTTTTTTGGTTGCTCTTTCCTAAAAAAACAAATAGCACTCACGAATATCATGGCATTTTTATCGCAAGTTAGAAGGTGGTAATCTACGTACTTTGAAGCCGGAGTAGCGGTTTTCTTTTCCTTCTTCGGCGTTGGTTCCTTG
This sequence comes from Galeopsomyia nigrocyanea, assembly GCA_035047105.1. Classification (NCBI taxonomy): domain Eukaryota; kingdom Metazoa; phylum Arthropoda; class Insecta; order Hymenoptera; family Eulophidae; genus Galeopsomyia; species Galeopsomyia nigrocyanea. The sequence continues at coordinate 12,372 of JAWWMK010004818.1, forward strand.
ATAGTTGCGGTAGTCGAATCTTTTGCGTTGATAGTTTTCAGCGCAGATTGCGCTTTACTCCTCGACGAACCACCCGAGCTCTTTTTGTTCTTTGGCACTCCTTGCAGTTGTTGATGGTACATTTCTTGAAAAAAAACAACAACGTTTAAACTCTTGGCTATCGCTAAAAAAAGTCAAGTTCCAACAAAATTTTGCTTACCAAACTCTGACTCTGACCGAGCTCGATGCAAATACAGCCACTCTTTTCGTTTAGGATAATACCTGACGCATGGATCGTTCTCATAGTGTAATCTATCGAGAGCACCCGAAACGACAGAATTAAGATTAGCCTCCTTATCGCTGTTGAAGATATCCTCCTGAATGTATTGCGAATCTTTCAGCAGCTGGCAGATGTCAGAGCGTGTCCCTTCGCCGTTCGGTAACCTCGCCGTCGCATCTCTCACGAGAGCCAATATCGTCACAAAATTAGGTCTGTCGGGTACTAATAACGAATGACCTCTAGCTTTCGTCAATCCAGAACCTATTCAAGAAAAACAATTCACACAATCACCAATTGTTTTTTTCCGCGTTTTTCAATGGTTGCTGTAAAAACCACTTACCAGCATTATGTTGATAAATGCCTTTAACAGGTCCCACAACCGACGAGTAGCCGTGCATCCTATACGTAAATGCTTTGTGCGGAGCAGCATACCGCATTCGTTCTTGCCTCCGGAACTCTTCGCGTTCCTCGGGCGTCGAAGGCTGCACTTTCCACGTGGTAGGACACAGCGCCTTTGGCGGCTCCCACTCTGGTGAGCTTGGATCGGTGGGAAGAACATCCGTCACATTAAGTATGTCCGTGACTGCGTTGGTGTTGTCCAAGTTATTCACGGCCAACAAACTTGACTGCTGAACTTGCTGAATGAGCTGTTTGTGGGAAGCTGTTATTGCTGGTTGCGGTGGTTTTGGTGGAACCAGTGAATCTCTGTAAACATAAAAGTATAATTTAATCATGCTTACTCAATAATTATTAATGAAATCATAAAAATCGATTGATTTTTAACTCACTTGTAAAGTAAAAATTTGGTGCAAAGCATAGATAACCGTGAATCGGAGTCACGTCCGGCACCGATCCAAGCATACACGCCTTGACCTTTATTTTCAAGGTAGGGTACAAGCTCTTGATCGCCATCCAATAACTGATCTTGCGGATAGACCAGCTCACCGGCAAGGAAGCCTAGAGCGAAGGGAACTAATGCAGGCCACGAAGGAACCAATGCATACCTGCACGTAAAGTACTAGCGTTAGAATCGAATTTTTAATGCAAATAAAATCTGTTTATTCGATGTATTACCAATCATTTAGTGGAGAAATTGGGTTATCTTGCCACAATATGACGGCGTCCTTCATTTCTGACTGATTCATTCTGTACTCGCCCTTCGACAAAAATGCATCCCTCAACAGCGAAAAGAAACAGATGTGAGTCTCCTGCATGAGCTCGTCACCGTTCATCACGATGTCTTCTACGATGGAATCGGCGACGTCTTTTTCTGGTATCGCTATCACATTGTCATCAGTTCTGAACGGCATCAAACTGTACAAGAAAATATCAATAGAGTAAATTGTAAATTTGGTCAAAGTTTCGAAACTCGATGTGCTTTACTCACTTAACATCGGCTAGAATATCGATACCGTCGTCCAACTGAATGGGCAACTGCATCATATCGATGCTATCCAAATCTAGCTCGTCCTTTTTGTCCAAGTCTTCGTCGGTTTCTGGAATGGAGACTGCCACTGGAATTTCGTGGTTAACGATAATGCTCTGAGTAATGTCAGGTACAATTTCTTCAGTTTTGATTTCCACCTCCATATCTTCGATTTCTTCTTTGATGTCTGGCTGCGGGTAAGGAGAGAACTCTTCTTCGTCTTCGAAATCGGCGTCGGGGCCCCTAAAAATTTATTTTTAATATTTCAAATTATGAACTGACAAAAAAAAATTTTTCATATACTGCATAAATACTAACTCATCCATAATATCTGGTGGAAGTTGGGCAGACGGCGGCTCGATCTCGTACTTGTTCTCGGCAAGCTCGATAGTTTCGATTGGTTCCTCCTTGACATCCATTTCCTCGTCGGCAGCCAGCAAACATTCGGGTGGTTTGTGATCCGGTTGTTCTATCATGCTATGTTTCAAATCGTCCACACTGTGTATCGAGTACTCGGTACTCGTCAGACTATTCGTATCGCTTTCAAGTTTTACCGGCGATACACTTGATTTTATCGGCGACGGTGGTTGCTGTATTTGTTGTTGTTGTTGTTGTTGCTGCTGTTGAGATAGATACAATTGATGCTGTATTTGCTGTTGGTACTGTTGGAATTGCTGTTGCTGCTGTTGTTGCTGTTGTAATTGCTGCTGCTGTTGTAATTGCTGTTGCAATTGCTGTTGCTGCAATAGCGATGGTGGTAATGGTGGCGGTTGTGGCTTCGGCTGCGGTTGTGGCGATTGCTGTTGTTGTTGTTGTTGTTGCTGCTGTTGCGCTGGCTCAATTTTGATCCGCTTCTTTGTACTGGGAACGCGCGCTGATATCGATAACTTATGCTTCTGACTGAACTGTGCTCGTTGCATTACGTCTGCCAGCGTTATGCCTTGTGTGTTCATCTCTGGATGGATCTAAAAAATGAATAAACTTATTAATACTTCCTCGCAAGTTGTAATTACAATTTCGCTGAATCATCTACTTACATCTCGCTTTGCTCTTCGTTTCTTATGCTCGATGAGCATAGATTTATACCTCTCGTCGCTCAACTCCGCCTTGATAGGCACTGACGTACCCACAGTTGTATACTCCGACCCAAGCCTCGATAACGTCGAGTGTACTGGCCTTATCGCTTCGCCATCGGGACTGAAAATCGATGGACCGTTAGATCGTTCAACATTAATTGTTGAATAAAATAATTGAACACACCTCAGAAGCAACATTCTGTCAGCAATAATCTGTTGCTGATGTTGTTGCTGCTGTTGAGCCGCTAACGCCGCTCGCTTTTTTCTACGCTGCTGCTGAAGTAATTGCAGTTGCTGCTGCAATTTACCGCCTGTACTCGCCTGTGCAGGTGTCATGAGACAACTACTGCTGTCATCGTCGTCGGAATCGGAGTCTGAACAATCTAGTCGCGAGGTCGCGCCTACTTCGGCGTTTATCGCGGCTAGTTCCTCCAAGTAACGCTGATGCGCTCGTTCCTCCACTAAAAATCACATCGTTAAAATATCGTTAATCTCGCAGAACGATATCAAGGTTTTTTTCTCTCGACATTACAATTATTACATTGATCAGGCTTAGGCTTTCTCCACTGGAGCTTGGGGATCGTCCGATGCGACGACTGATTGAATCCTTGCTTATAAGCATTAGATAGTAGGTTTTCTCTCGACTTGAGAAGATCATTAGCTAATTCGTAGGTCCGTTTACGCTCCTGAAACAAGTGTTTTCTTCTTTGTGCTTTTTTAACTAGTGTTCGCATCCTTTTGATGTCAGGCCTAAAATGCCCAGCTGAAAGGTGCTTGTGGAAATCGTCTAGGGGGTTTACTCCAAACCTGTGATTTCAAATGTTTGTTAATACCAAATAATAAGTAATGAACTATACACTAGATTGTATATAAGCTTACCTATGGAGTTCCTTAGAAAATAACATATCTAGAGTTTTGTCCAACTCAGCTTCTATATTACAATCTTTTGAAAAAGAGGGCAAGTGACTGTACAATGACTCTCGTTGACTCTCTGTCAAACATTCTTCCCAGAATCTTGGATAGTCAAGCATTTCTTTGAAAATGGAAGGGTGTTCACACAAGTCCTGGGGAAGTTTAACTTTTGTTCCTCCTGCCACGCAGGTTTCCCACCTCTGAACAAACAATAATTCAACGATAACTCAAATGAAAAATGTCACATTGATGAAAAAAAAGCAAACTTGCCTCTTCGGGATGTCCAACAGTTTCAATTTCTTCCTCATCTTCGTCAACTGAACTTTGACTTTCCGAGGTAGTAGTAGCTTGCTCTTCTGCACTTTCTTCACCGCTATCGGTGGTTGTACTGCTTGCAGTACTGTTGGTGCTACTTTCTGTCGCAGAGTTCTGTGACAGCTCTTCATCTTCGTCTTCTTCAGCCCCAGAGTCACCATTTACAGAACATTCATCAATCTAAAATAAGTATCAATAAAAGTAATGAACACTCTTTCGATTTTATCAATGAGACAGTTACACAAGCTATTGGAGAAAAGTGTTACTGATAAGCTTATAAATATCCAAGTCACAAAAACTTATCAGTTCATTCAGTGCAAGGTGGTAGATAACTTAATAAATGAACATTATTTCATGAAATGCACTCGATTTTAGACGTTAAAATGTTGAAACAAACGACAAAATCCGTTGAAACCCTGTATAAACAACAATCAATCCCAAGTTACAGAACCTCCTCAATAGACGCAAAAGTCATCACTAAAACTGCGAAACATGAAACAATCGTTGTAAACAAACTCAAAGCACTGAAGAAACATACGACAAACGCGAAAAATCCGAGAATTCTCACGAAAAGCTTCAGAATTGTCGAAATAAAGCGTGCGATCCTAACCTCCATGATGGAACACTTTTGGCTGTTGCTCGCCGGAATGCCAGCTAACTTCTTGATTCAGGTGCACATTCAGCCACGTAAAAACTCTTGCAAATCGCTCGTCGTATTTTTATCGTGGGACTAGCCGCGAAAATATAAAAAAACAATCGGCGCGCGATGAACGCTCTATATCGATCGTGTTATTACATTAGGTAACCCATCGTAGCCGAGCAGCCTGTGCCTGTCAGCGGGCAGCGGCGGCCTGCTGCTAGTTTAGTGCAGACGATGCGAGACGCGCGCCTCTCCTTGAAAATATACGGCGCCGCCGCCGCACCGATTATTTTTATAGTGATGCGGGCTTATTCGCGGATTTGCGGGAGTATTTACGACGATTTCATGAAAGTATAATGCTAGGAATTTTAGGTTGAAAAATTGATTCTTTTTTTTTCACACGGACTTTATTTATTAGTGTTATACACACAAATGAGATCTTCCTTTTGAAGAGAGATCAGACCATATAAATTCGTAGTGTTAGTCTATAATCAGTACGTGAATAAAATGTAAAATTCAATGCCAAACTACTATATGGCTGTAAATCAATCGAAAAAAACAAACTTTGGTATATCAAAATACATCGAAAAGTACAAAACACTATACAATCACAAAATATACACACAAAAAATGAAATTTACAAATATTCCATTAAAAATTCAGACTGTAGGAATTACATCTAGCTAGAAGATGCGGAATGTACACACTTGAGCAAGTTCATTTTCAAATTATTGCTGCGAAAATGCGAAACCTAAGAACTTATTAATTCTGTAGGCCCAGTAAAAATTGCATTGGAAAAAACGACCTATCAGATCGGCATTTAGGACGTTTTGTGCTTGGCCGACGACAACTTGAACTTTGTACTTTGCAATAGATTGTACGATCCATATGTGCAGTAATTGTCCGAGACAAATGGTACGTAGAATGCTCGGAACAACATATGAGAGCTGCAAAATAAAACGAGTATGAGTAACGTTTAAAGTTAAAGAGCAATTAAAAACAATGAAACATTATTTACTTTGCCGCATCCAAAAACTTTGATGTTTTTATTATGGTCCAACGGTTCGTTTGACGAGAGTAATTCGGCTCGCGTATTGTCTCCTTTCCGAGATCCAAGTCGAGAATAAAATGGCACTTCTCAACATCAAACTGAAAATTACAATTACATTGTTTGAAATAATGAATTCTGCCTGAGTTCCATTTTAAAAGGTAGCCACTTACATATCTAGACGGTTCTTCGTCATTAGCATCATTAAAGTTGGGTTGTATAATGCTAGTGGCATTCACATGATCCGCGAACGGTTGAGGCAGTTGTCCTTTGAACTCCGATTTCAAAAATCTCAATTTCCAGCTGCAACAAAATATTGATGTTAACGAGATACCAATTAAAAATTTGATACTTATAGCAACTTACTTGTTAGACGGGAAAAAGAAACTACCGGGAAATCTATGCCACTCTTTACCCACGCAAAAGTTAACTGGAACATCGTTTGGCACGAGGCCATTGATCCCTAATTTGTTAACTTCGGTCATCAACTCCATAGGAGCACTATAACCTGGAAAATTAAATGTTATTTTATTACTACTTTTAAACTTAATACACAGCTTCAATGCTATTGGATTTTTTATTACCTTTGTACAGAGCAAGCGATCTAGATACTCCCATAAGTCCACTAAGAGTAATAGCAGCAATCATGCATAAAGTTGAACACTGCAGGTAATGACTGAAATTCGTATGGTTTTGAATTTTCGTGAGCGTAAAGAAGTACAATTTCTGTATAACATCGACTGTTATCGCGCCGTGTAAGCAAATCAAAGGATACACAGGGAACAAAAATCGCTCTTCCTGTTAACAGAACAGCTTCAATTAGAAAAATAATTAGAAGAAGCGACGAAAAATACAATAGTTACGAACCTTGTGCTGCAGGAGGAAAAACACTAAATACCATAAGTACAGTGGAGCCAGGGAATACCAATATGGCAAGCATGAACGATGTCTAGGTCTAGCAGGAATGGTATTCCAACACAAGAACTAAAAATAAAAATTATCATTAAACGATAAGCTTTGAGAATGTATTACTAACTGTAATTTGAAAAAGCATGCTTACAAGATATAAAGGACAGAAAAGTGATGCTATGAAAACAAAGTTGAAGTTGAGAAATGCATTGAAGAAATAGAAGCTAAACGGCTCCGTTCCATAAATGTTTGGTCCATGTGTTGAAAAAACGTTGTAAAGAAGAATATTCAGTGGGGCAATAACTAGCTTTCCATAATACATTGAATCAATCCAAACCATTGGAATTAATATCACGCATGCAGAAATGACAGTCCATTGGATGAATCTGAACCAGTCTTTTCTACGATACAACATATCTGCTGCAATTGGTAGCCTAGAAAGTAGTTGTAAATCATATATATTTATTTGAGAGATAATAATCATTTCTTTGAGAAATATAAATAATACCCAAGTAAAGCTGCAAAAGGCCAACCAATTAATGCTGAAATTGCTGTAGCAAATATTGCCAATTCATATTTTCGCCCGAACCAAGCAGCTATTGCAAGTGTACTCAGGCACCTGAAAAAGTTTTATAAATTAATGTAGTGAAAACTTCAAAAACTGAACAAGTTCAGTTCTGGAGCAATAAAACTTACATTGAAAATGACGATGGCAAAAAAGCAGCACTAGAAATGAACATTCCTGAGCTAAGCACCATAAAGGCAAGTGTTACTCTTGCAATATGTACGCCAAACTCACGACAGACATTCCTAAAAATACAATTCATTAGGTGGTATTCGTTGCATTCATGCAATAAAATGAATAACAGATTTGAACTCACTTATAAAAGTAAACTTCAGAAAGAGCACATCCAATGGAAAGTAAGCACCTCACAAAGTAAAATACATGAATGGGATTTGGTTCAAATAAATAGCAGTATAATTTGGCAGGTACCATATGTATCAACAAATAAACATAAGATCTAAGAGCATATTTTGGACTATATTCCCAGGTTTGCTGACCATTCTGGTAGAGCAAAAAATGACTCTGAAAGCAATAATCAAGTGAATGAATGTTATTATTTAAGAAAAATATTTCCAGTGCAAATAATGCAACTTACAGGTTCCCAGTAATTGTAAGTTTCATCACAGTCTGTTATGTGACTCCAAATGGCTGAGCAGAACCTGGCTAATAAAAGCAGTTTCAAGGCGGTGTCTCCTCCAGGGTAAATAAGACCCATGCTGTTAGATGCTGTGGCATCATCAAATTTCTCTTGTGGCCTGCACAGCAATTGCACAATTAATGTTGATAATAATTACAATGAATGCATCAACGAAACCTCATTTGTTTTTAATCAACAGGTTTGATTTGATGCTATCAATTTGTAAAGCACGTGATAAAATCGGAGTAACATAGAATTTAGTTAATTTTTTTTGCCAATTCTGATTAACAATTGTACAACTTACACATGATTCTTCTTGTTGCTCTTTTTCGTTTCTTTCCGCGAGTTTGCGGTACTACGTGGACGCAGTTTCGGCGCCATGTGATATTCTATTCACCCGTGCCAGGTAGTTCACAATATATATCCGCGACGACGTCGAATCATCGAAATTGATTCGCACCAACAGCTATCAGTCTGATTACCGACTTTTTAATTCAACATAACGCCGATCGGGACATTTGACAAATAAATTCACCACTGTTCACCAAAATCACCACACAACTGACCACTGACACAAACATCAAAGCCACGACGTTGGCAGCGAGCCAGTTATCAGCTGGCCTCACTCGTGCCAACAGAATAAGAACATACAACGTACTACATTTCCATACACAAGTTCTGCGAATCATTGTTTTGTTTTGGCAAAAGTGCGGAGTGAAAAAGACGCTGCCTTGTGCTTGTCGAGACCTGTTTCTGTTTGTTGACTAATACACTTCATAGACAAATGACGTAATGTTTAAATACCTCCCACGTCATGATTAAAAACCATGCATTTCCCGAGATTATGAGTGAATAAATTTTTTGCTGACTATCGTCGAGGGAAAGTACGCAACCGTCGAGTGCTAACAGGTATAGAGTGAAGGACGAACATCCAAAGTTGTTTATCAATCTGTGTCAACGGTTATTTGAGTGTTTATTTTGATATTGCTGCAGCGCCTCAATCGAATTGTTAATCACTACGGATCACAGAACATACAATGGCTGAGGCACAAATCGACCGTTGCAAATCCGCAGCACGGAGCAGCAGCATAACTGAGGATAGCGAGAAGACTTTGGAGAACAAAGAAGGTATTTTTTCTAAACATTCGATCTTATTCTTTTGATTGCTAATAATGCTGTATATAAATTGATAATTATTATGGTACTTTAGTCGCAGCAGCCAATGTGCCAGAGTGCGCAGTATGCTTACAAACCTGTATCCATCCAGCTCGTCTTCCGTGTAACCATGTGTTCTGCTACCTGTGCATTAAAGGGGTCGCGAATCAGAGCAAAAGATGCCCAATGTGTAGGCAAGAAATACCACCTGATTTTCTAGAAAGGCCACAGTTAGTTGATCTAGATTTGGCTCAACAAAAAGAAACAGAAGAGGTCACAGAAGAAGTGTCCCACGAAGAGTACCAGTGGTTTTATGAAGGAAGAAATGGTAAGTTATTATCATGCTCTTTCTGGTAGTTTGGACAATTTGAACATATTTATCTAACAGTTTTCTTTGTTGCTCAGGCTGGTGGCAGTACGACCAAAGAACGAGTGCAGAGCTAGAAACTGCATATAAAGATGGCAAAAGGTCATGTGAAGTTCTTATTGCTGGTTTCTTGTATGTGGCTGACTTCAGTTCCATGTTCCAATTTCGACGGAACGATCACTCAAGAAAAAGACGAATAAAACGCGACTTGTACAATGCACCCAAAAAAGGAGTAGCAGGGCTAAGACTAAACAATGCCTCTTCTCGAGAGCAAGATGAAGTTCAGATTACCAGAGAAATCAGAGGAGCCGAGAGGCCTCCCAGTCCCACTAATGACAATACAGGTATAATATTGTCAGAATTTTTTGTAAAAATATTTGCATTTGGAGAAATATCAACTAATGATTTTTTTAATGTTTTTTTTTCAACAGGAGATGGTACCAACACTCCAATTCCCCCGAGCAACACGCCTCAAACACCAGCTGGAGGAACAACTAGCGGAGATGTCACACCTTCAACTGCCACTAGATTAATGGATCACCGTTCGGACTCTTTACATCAGGTTTTGGAACAAATGCGATCATTAGTGTTAAGAGAAAATTATCCATCTGTTTATCAGCAAAACTTACAAGATACCATCGACGATGGCTCATTTTCAGATCATTGATCATGACTACCCAGGGCCAATCAGACATAATCCAATACGATGGTATCGCGCCATAAGAGACAGACATAGCCATGTTGTCCTTCACTTCAGATTTGGCAAAGACAGAAATTCACAGTATTAGATGACATCAGCTGATACGGAAAACCATTGAGTTGTTAAAAAATTCAAGTTGAACTTACAATTGTCTGTGTTAAATTTTGCTTCTGATCTACGAAGAGTGTATATTGTAGGAGAGATGTTCTTGAAAACTGTTTTGATACAATATTACGTGAAAAAAATGTTTAAAATATTATAATTCAAACAACTATAGTACTAGTACAAATAATTACTAAGCAGGCCGTTTTGAACAAAGTTTTAAATTAAAGATTTTCCCACTGCGTTTTGAATGACAAGGTAATTAATTCAAATAGGATATTTCGGGTCAAATTTTGTCATTATTGCATTAATTTGTCGACGAGCCTCTCGATTTGATATATAAATTGAATTAAATTTCATGTTGAAAACATATATATTCGTAAAACTATTTTATGTAGTTACTATATTTATTATTACGCTTGGTCACTTTAAATAGAATTGTATTCGTTGGTTTAATTTACAAATTATTTACAAATTCATAAAAATGTGATTTATAATTACAATTTTTTTGTAATAATTCATATATTTACTGCGTTATTTTTTCAAATAATAAAAACTATTAAAAAACAACCAGTATTCTTATTAATCTCATTCCGTTCATTGTGATATTTGTGATACCTAAACGAATAAGCCTAACATTATTAGGTACTCGATTTACCTAACTCGAAGCTCGAAGCTCATCCATGTTTACACAAAGCGGCCAATCAGCAATCAGCTCGAAATCCATAGCGAATCCACACACAAACGCACATATGAACATGAAGAGACACCATTTTACATTGAGTGCTGTGAACGCCAGAGTGAACGCATTGTTTGGTTACAACTCTGGAATGGAGTTGTTAACATTTAATTAGTTTTGATTGTTTTTCAAAGCCGTACAACTACGTCAGCACAAGAAAACCCACTCAGCTCTGAGTTTTTGACAACGGACGTCCAAAATTCAGGCCTTGATAACGGTTGATAGATAATGATGACTTTAGTCCATCTGTGCGTTATTGGTTTATTTTGTGCTGCTTAATTTAACTTCAAAAAAGTTAACACTTTTTTGCTCAACGATGGATAATGCAGATGGTATGGTCATTTTTATATTCGATATTTAAAATAATCTTGCTAAGTCATTCTTAAATTAGTGCTAGATGTGTCGCGTGAGTTTGAAAACGGTTTTTAACCTAACCTATAAAATTTGCGAAAGTTGCAAATTAGAGATTATTTTATACGCGATTATTTGTCGGCGAGTAAAAATGATTTAAGTTAAGAATAAATTATTGAATATTTATTGGTACGTTTAATTGATTTTCTTTAATATTTTCATCAGGTTCTCCATGGAACAATTCAAGTGGTTGTGAAGAGGACCGCAAGCCAGCCCAAAAAGAGGGAAAAAAGTCAAATACTTTGCCACTATGGGGAAACGAGCGTACTATGAACCTCAATCCTTTAATTCTAACAAATATTCAGTCCTCGCATTACTTCAAAGTCAATTTATATGAGCTCAAAACTTATCATGAAGTCATAGATGAGATATATTACAAAGTAGCACATCTAGAACCATGGGAGAAAGGTAGTCGAAAGACAGCTGGTCAAACTGGAATGTGTGGAGGTGTAAGTAACGCTGAAAACATTAATCATATTTACTTCAGTAGTAGCTTCAAGGTTAATGGAACCTCGAGTCTTTTTTTCCTATTTTACGTAAGGGGGGCTTAGTTCAATTGCAGAGCAGCATACTAGCAAGTTAATAGCGCTGTCTGCAATGTGAATGAGATTCACTGACTCTTAGGGGGTGTAAATTTAGCGGTTTATGCAGGTCAGGGGTGTTGGTGCTGGAGGTATTGTTTCAACGGCGTACTGCCTGCTCTACAAATTGTTCACGCTTCGATTGACTAGGAAACAGCTAAATGGGCTCATCAACCATCCTGATTCTCCATACATACGAGCCTTGGGTTTCATGTACATCAGGTAATGAATTCAATGAAAGTTTATGCACTCTTGCCCATTATTTTTGAAAACCTACATTTTGATCATAGGTACACACAACCACCAGCTGATCTGTTCAGTTGGTATGAAGATTATCTTGAGGACGAGGAATCAATGGACGTGAAAGCAGGTGGAGGTCAAACAATGAAAATCGGGGATATTCTGAAGCAGTGGCTTATAAAGCTGGAATGGTTCTCAACGCTTTTCCCCCGAATACCAGTGCCTATACAAAAGGAACTCGAGCAACGACTAGGCGAAAGGTTTCCGCAGAACACGGCCAACACGCGCAACTCGAAACCGTCGATCACTCTGAATAACCAAGGAAAGTACGGCGGTGGTGGTGGCGGCGGCGGTGGAAGGAAGGACGAGGGCTCGCGGCCGAGACACATTCCCGACAGCGAATGCCAATGGGGTGAAGCTGAGAGGTCGAGCCACTGGCGTGCCAGGTGCGTCTGCGTGGTATGGCTGAAAATCACGTTAATGATTCTCTCGATTTTTCAGACTGATGCAACTCTGCACTTAAAACTTCACCTATTGAATTTCTCGCTCAAACACCTGTTTTTTATCATTATCATCTTGTCTTTGATCTCTTGCATTTCAATCTGAATGTACTTGACGAGACGTTTGTTTGTTTTTTGTCCACTCGTGCATTTGCAGGTCAAGTGAAGACCGAAGAGACAGATCAAGGGACAGATCGAGAGGACGAGACAGAGGCGATGACCGAGGTCGAGACAGAGAACCACAAAGGAGTAAGGACAGATCGCGCGATCGTGATCGTGACAGATACGAGAAGAGCAGTCGTCGGCACAGGAGCCGCAGTCGCGAAAGGTCGCACCGAGACCGCAGCAGGGACCGGTATCGTGATAAGGACAGGTATAAGGAAAGGTAAGTTTTAAAGGGAAAGAAAAATTTTTAATTACTAACATTCGTTAAAATTCATTCGTTTGTTGTTATTCATTATAGGCGGTCATCGCCAATAGACTACGCTGCTGAACTTGCACGAGAGAAAGAACGCCAACGGAAAATGTAAAAACAAGAAGAAAGTGAAAAAACAAAGGATGAATATACTTTTTTATTCGCTATATAAATAATTGCCGACACTACTTCAAGAAAACTACTTAGTACAACATATTTATATGAAGTGTAAATTTTAATAACGAAGTAATTGTATAGATACAAGCATTGAGTTTTTATCAATGAGACCATATATTAATTGACCAATTCAATTTTTGCCGTTTTCAATTTTACTCTATCTCTTTCTCTGCGCGCAACAAGCGGAGAGATCTTAACGAATTTCACTCTACAACACACAATTGTCCAAATTTTAAAAGTAACTCTAATAAAGTAATTCTATTACTTATGTGATTAAACCTATGTTTCATTTATTCATTGCAACTACACTTCTTGAATGCTTTCCTTCAAGTTTTCTAAAGAATTTTCACCAATGTGTGAATATCGAAAAAATGATTTACTTTGGTAAAGCCCGATTTTATAATCACATCCGATACAGGAAAAAGAATATGAAAATGATGACACGAAGGAAAATACGTGATTGTCTTTTAATCACCTATACTCGAAGCGGCATTTAATTTTCTACGCTCGAAGCGCAGATAAGACTGCATAAGAAACGTTCAAGTTTCTTTTTTTGCTCGTCGTAATCGTAAATTGATGCTATCTGTCGTGTCGTGAATTATAAGTTCTATATAATCATGGAGACTATGTATACTAATCTAGAGAAAAATGGCACCGTGCCGTAGCGGCACATTTCGAATATTCGAATAGTCACAGCTGTGCCGCGCAGCTGATCGCGTGTATCGGAGAAAAACAATAGAACCTCGATAAATAAGTTATACATACACACTAGGTATACAAGTATATAACGAAGTGAAAGAAAGATAAGTGCGAGCGAGAGAAAGAGAAGCCAAAGTGCGGGGGGTAGTCGTCAGTCGACCACGAGAAATGGCAGAATCAACCGATGAGACCTTTCATCCGCAAAGTATTAAATTGCCCGATGCTGTCGAGATTTTCGCCAATCTCAAGAATGCACAGAAATTCGCTATTGATATCGGTAAATTTCGTTCTTGTGTGTTTATTTTCACTTATCCGATTTTGCGTTTATAATAGCCGATGAAAGACTAGCTTACTTCGTGATTTTAAGGTTACCGTTTGCGATTGTTAATAAAAGTGTTTATTCGATTTTTTCGTATATTTGGTGTACATATACAAATATTACGAGTGAGACATTTTTTTCAACTGTCATGAACTTGATATCTCAGATGTTTAGCGACACAAACGATTCATAATAACAAAAACTCATTATCATATGACATTGCTTACTTTATGTAGGTTTATCTCTGACCAAAATTGCCTACTACTCCACTGTGAAGTACCGCAAGGCTTTGTATCAACTTTTGGAGGAAGGTTCAGTGACAGAAGAATGCAACAATGAAAATTTGTACCAAGTATTCGAGGGAAATAGACTGCATTTTGTCAAATTTGAGACTCGTCATATCGAAAGCTGTTTGGATTTTGTTAAAGCTAATTTGGTTGGCGTTGAAAGATTTCAAGGTACCAGTATTCCAGTCACAGGTGGTGGAGCTTACAAATATGCAAAACTCATACAAGAAAAGCTGGGAACATCGTAAGTTTCTTATTTGGTATATACAAAATATTGTGAGCATAAGATTTCTTATCAGTTAGACAAAAATGCATGGTTTGCAGAGTTGATAAGAAGGATGAAATATGCTGCCTCATTAAAGGCTGTAACTTTTTGTTGAAAAATATAACTGGAGAAGCTTTTGAGTTTGAACGAAATGCCACTCCTGAGTATAAATTTCAAAAAGCTGGGCCAAATATTTTTCCATACTTATTAGTTAATATTGGAAGTGGAGTCAGTATATTGAAGGTAAATTAGTTAATTTTCAAAATAAAATATAACAATGAATCAAAAAACTAATCAATTTTATTCCATTTGCTAGGTGAAATCAGACCAAGAATTTGAAAGGATAGGAGGTACAGCTACAGGAGGTGGTACATTTTGGGGACTGGGATCTTTGCTCACCAGTGCAAAAGTAATTGTTTATACTATAAAAATAAAAAGGTATGTTTTAAATAATATGATGTTTTTTCAGAGTTTTGAGGAACTATTGCAATTAGCAGAGACAGGGGATCACCGCAATGTAGATATGCTCGTCAGAGACATTTATGGTGGGGACTACTCTCTGCAAGGTCTTGGAGGAGAAATTATTGCTTCATCTTTTGGAAAGGCAATGGGCTGCAATCAAATTCAATCAGGTAATGGAACTCACTTCAAGGTGTTTACTTGAAGCATTATTTGCTAATTTTTTTTTATTCCAGGCGAAAAAAAATTTTCAGAGGCAGATATAGCAAGAAGCTTGCTTTATCTCATTAGTAATGACATTGGCCAAATAGCTAGTCTTTATGCGTCCTTGCATAATATGAATAAAATTTATTTTGGTGGCTATTTCTTACACAATCACCCTCTGTCAATGTACACCATTTCATATGCTATCAATTTTTGGACACAAGTGAGTACTTAGGCATTTTTCATTGTTGCAATTCAATTTCTCTTGTTTTATTTAGATATTACTTTCAGGGTAAAGTAAAGCCTCTTTTCCTTCGACATGAAGGCTACTTGGGAGCAATAGGTGCGTTTTTGTGTGGAGGTGATGCAGAGTCAAATAAAAGTTGGTTGGAAAATTACGCTGGATCCTCGGGTTTTAAAACCAACACAAAAGTCGCTAATTTCGGCATTGAAGTTGATCAGCTAGAGATTGATCAAGCGGAAAATACCGTTGCATTCTGTCCATTATTAGTTGATCCAACTACATACAATCCTGACACGACCGACCTCGTTCAGGACAAAGAAGCTAGGTACAATTAATTAATACAAAATTTATTTTAAATCGACTAAAATACATTTTTATTTGGCTTTGACGAGTTTGGTATTTTGCATTCCAGAGATTACTGGCTTGCTTGTTTTGAGGAGTCTATAGATACGTTTGTTATTAGAGCTATTAACAGCCAGCCACAAAGTCCAACTGCAAAAGACCGAGCCAGCAAACTGAAAGAAAAATACATTAATCGCTTGCACTACCTTCACAGACATCCATTGTAAGTAAAACATTTCTTGCTTTGAGATTGACGAAAATTTTTGGTAACTCTCCACGTCGTTTATTTTCAGCGCTTACGGCACGCTGACGGTGAGAACACTTCTGGATACCATTGAACATTGCATGAAAGAGTTTGATTTTCCAGATCCTTACTTACAAGTAAATATCCATAAAATTTTACTGCTGTGGGCGTTAAATTGGTTTGCTAAGACAATAATCTTCTTTTAGCAAAAAAAGAGTGAAAATGAACAAGCCTTCAAGTATTTCGAAGAAAGACTGAAAACAATCGACGAGTTGGAAGGTACTGTTAAAATTGAAGAACTGATCAAAGGTGTACTTACCGGCAATATATTTGATTGGGGTGCAAAAGAAGTTGCATCGCTGTTGGAAACATCATCGTTTTCTTTTGAAGATGCACAGAGTAAAATACCTGGTAAAGCAATTAATTAATAATTAATTTTTCAATTGGTGTACTCGACTACTACAAATCTTTTAAATTGCAGAGAGGCCTTGGCTGCAGGATGACCTCGACGACTGGGTGAAAAGATTGCAGGAGAAACCACCACACAAATGTGCTGCGGTTTTCATAGACAACAGCGGCGTTGACGTGATTTTAGGAATCTTGCCTTTCGTACGAGATCTGCTTCAGAGAGGAACAAAAGTTATTTTGTGCGCCAATTCGTTACCAGCTCTCAACGACGTTACCTATCCGGAATTGGTGACTATACTGAGGGACGCATCAAAATTGTGCAAAATCATCAAAAGCGCTTTTGAAGACAATCGACTTATGGCTATGGAAACGGCGCAAGCGGGTCCATGTTTGGATTTAAGGTAATCATCGTCATATACATATAGTTTGAAAGCTAGCGAATTTGAAATATTTAATTGTAAAATCGTCTTTTTTGTAGTCGATTGAATTTGGATCTGTGCCTGGCAATGATAAAATATGAAGTCGATCTAATAGTGATCGAAGGCATGGGTAGGACTTTGCATACGAATTTGTACGCGAAAATGAAGTGCGAGTGCCTGAAGCTCGCGGTAGTGAAAAATCGTTGGCTTGCCAACCGCCTCGGCGGCGATATGTATGCTGTGATATGTAAATACGAAAAAGAAGTCGCCAAGGCGGACACGCAGAGCCGATCATCCACCGAACAGTGCACTTGTGAGTACCTGAGGAAGAGCAGTGCAAAGAACGAGTTTTCCATTTCAGCCTCCAACGAAAATAATGTCGCTAGGAACGACGCGAGTTAACTCGTTTTATAAAGCTGTAGTTTGCGTTTTTTTTTAATTACTTGACTCTATACTCAGTTAATAGTTTTATACTTAGAATGTTTTCCAATGTTGCACGTTTTGGTAAAATTATTATTATTATTATTTGTCTAGTTGCATTTTCACTTGACTTACATTGACACTGAGTGTTCAAACTTAATTTTTTTTAATACTCTTTGTTGACGTTTTGATGACTGTTACAATGATACTACTGAGCTAAATTTCGAGACAATAAATAAATTTTTAATCAAAGTGAGATGAAATATGTCACGTATTGTACTATTTAAAAAAATGTACAGTCACGTTGTGATATATCAAGCCAGCCTTCTTTGCTGTACTGTGTAGAAAATTCTAATTGTATAAAGTTCAATCAGTGTGTAAGTAAAGTAACGCTAACTCTCAAATATAGTTGTTGATATAACGACGCGATAAAAGTTTTTATTTTCGTCGGGTCAGTGGAAAAAGATCCTATATCCAACGAGTAGTTTGCGAAAATCCCACCTCCAGTTTGCCGAGACAAA